>JAPDRQ010000174.1:0-64792 GCA_030247915.1 Neophaeococcomyces mojaviensis
ATCTTTTAATCTCTTAATCTTTTAATCTCTTAATCTCTTAATCTCTTAACCTCTTAACCTCTCGATCTCTTAATCTTTTAATTTCTTAATCTCTTAATCTCTTAATTTTTCGATCTTCTAAATCTCTATATCTTTAAATCTCTATATCTCTAAATCTCTATATCTCTAGATCGCTAGATCGCTAGATCTCAAAATTTATTTATTAATTAATTTATTTCTATATCGAGCGATAGATTTATCGATAGTAATAATATAAGTAGGGCCTTAACCGCCTCGGTTACTTAAAATAACTCCCCTTTAACTAAGTGATCGATGGTAACGTCCGAACCTCTAGGACGATATAAAATAGAACGTATAGGTCTCGTAGACCTAAGCGTATCCCGTCTTATAGTTCGAGATATATACGGTAGTATATACCCCGCGAAGGTCTATATTCGTCGCCTTACCCGAAATCCTATTAATTATACAGCGTCGTCTAAGCAAAAGAGCCGTATTCACTAAGTCCCCTTTAGTAAGGCCCGGAACGGCTCGACTCTACGAGATATAGCAATATTTATCGTCGTCGCCGTTATTACCGAGATAGTAAACCTATTAAGACTTAATATTAATAAAAATAGTGGGGTCGCCCGATAGCTCCGTAATAAGCTTATTATATAACTTATTTAAGACGGTATAGGCGGTATCACAGGTAATAGACGAGCCCGTAGGGTATACCCCGTACTCCTTAAGCCCGAGTCGGCTCCGCCGTACTATCCGGGATACCTCTAAGGAGTCGAAATAAACTAGTAATTCGGAGCTAGTCTTCTTACGAGCTAGTTTAACGTAGCTAATCTTCTTACGGGCCCGCTCGATATAGCTTAACGGAACTATAGCGGTCGAACTAGTACTTAGCCCATTAGTAGTACTCGTTAAACTCGTTAAGGCGCTTAAATTATATATAAATTCGGTCGTAGGCTTCTTAGTAATCGAAAGTATCGTTAACTCACTTTAAGTAACGGTAACGATAATAGTAGTAGTAGTAGTAGTACTCTAAGAGACGACGAAGGAATTAAGATAAATTAACGTTCCGTAGGAGATCTTTTTACGAGCGACTTTAACGTAGCTCAAGTGAATCTTAACGATCGAAAGCGCTAGCAGCCCGCTAGTAGCGCTAAGAAGGAGTAGAATACCGGCGGTAAAGTATATCGCGACAGATGGGTGAATAGAGGGTTCGGTAATAGATAATAAAACTAGAATAGAGACCGGGACAGGGACATAAGTAATAATAAATCGGTGGGCGGACCGACTGGCAAAGGAACGAGAGTGGTGTTAGGATGGAATCGGACTAGGAGGGAGGCGGGAAGAGGAGCGCCATACGAGGGTCTTAATAGTCCTCCAGCGTAGTAACTAGCGCGTCCTAGTCGTACATTAAAGCCGCCGTATTCCCGCTATTACCTCCCGGGCCCCTTCTTCAGGGGCTGAGACGTTGAGCACGGTAGTGATAAATAATACCGCCGTCGTTTAATAGAATAACCGACCACTAAAAAGCGAATTAGTCCTCGTAGCCTATCTTAGCTAATATAATACTCCTTTCCCGATAGGATATTTAACGTAGAAGTAAGTAAGAGCGAGGGTAGTGAGTAATAAATTATACTTCGTTTAAGAGCGGTTAACGATCGTATCTTATAAGGCTTTAATAAAGGAAGGGTATTAGCGGCTCTTAGGCCGCCGAAGGAGCCGCTCGTAGCGGGGTTTTAAAGCGATAAGAAATGAGTATAGAACCCTAACGAGGTAGAGAAGAACCGTTATAGACTAATATAGGACGGTATTTAGGAGTTATATATAGTAAAGGATGTCGACGAGGGTGAAATTAGACGATGCCGCGGATATTTTAAAGAATATAAAACTTAAACGGTGCTACAGATATAAGAGAACGCCTTATAAGCGCTTTATTATAATAAATTATATAATTAGGTTATATAATAACACCTTAGATAACCTTCCGATTCTTAACCGAGGGTTAAGAAATCTCTTCTTAAGCGGGATCGACTTAGATACCACGCTAGTACCTATAACTATAAAAATAGAACACTCTCCCGTTAATTTTAGAGACGCCATTAAGATCGGACGTATTATTATACCTATATTATTATTCTATACCGCCGAGTAGGCGAAGCCGATAAGCTGGATTTTTTATATAAACGAGAGCGCTCGCTTAATTAAAACCGATAACTTATATAAAAGGTATTTATAATAAAGTATAAGGCGATTATCGAAATATTTAACTTAATCGAATTAAAGGATAGTCCCGATAACGATCGCTAAGGCTAATAAGGACTACTTAATTACGAGAGATTCGAAATCGATTTTATTAAGGCCTTCGAGTAAGACTATCGTTAATAGGCTCTCCAGTAATAAGGCCGGGATAACCGGATTTAGTAAAATATTATCGCTATTACCGATTAATAAAGCGCCGATAACGAGACTCTCTTTATTTAGCGCTATAAACGCGAGCTCGGCGTCGAACTACTAGGATCTAAAACTCTTCTATAGGTACTTAATACGTGGTATAGTTTCCGAATACAATATCTTAATATACGAACGGTATATACCGTATTATCTTTTACTAAACCCGATATCGTCGACGCTGTATATTATAAGTAAAAGGAGGAACTAACCGATACGCGGGGGATCTTTAATATCGCTAAGGCTTAAGAGCGCTATACCTATCTACGCGATAATATTAAAGAGAGATAGGATAGAATACGAGCGCCTAGGGCTATTTCGATAAGAAGCTGGTGTCCCCGTACGTTAATATTATATAAATTATCTTTATCTACTTCGCTACTATAATCTCTATCTACTTCGCTACTATAATCTCTATCTTCTTCGCTACTAAAGTCTCCATCTTCTTCGTTACTAGAGTCTCTATTATATTTACTACTATACTCTCTATCTTCTTTCCTACTATTACTAGGAACCCGTAAGTAAGGGAGCTACGCTCCGACCGCGATAGCAAAAGTCGGTATCTCCCGAGAAGAATAATATCGTCTAATTACGAGTAGAGAACCACCGTCGACGCTATAATAGGTGCGGTCTAATAGTTAAGAAACGAAAGGTAAAAGCGAGCTTCGATACTAAGGGAGAGGGTAAGCTTAGAAAGCGCCGCGAGCTTAAAACGCTAATAAGCGCCGGCCGAAGGGTGGCAGAGGGGCTTTCTCCTCCCTCTCCCTTCCTCTTCTCTAGTCGTTCTCCGGTCCCGGTCGTAGAGGGGGCTGTACCGCCTCTAGGGGATCGTACGATACCTAGGAATCCACCGTTGGGGCGGTAAAGCTCGTCAGCGTCGCCTATTAGGTTTTAATTAAGAGATTAATTATAATAATTAGATAGGGTATACTCGAACGATGGAATAAAAAAGATAAAATCGAGTAAGGATCTACGCCCGTACCGAGAACCTTTTGCGAAGAACTTAATAATAAACTATATATACCGATTTGTATTCGTTACGGGGGTCGTAGTTAATTATTATTATTCTAATCTATAAATAATCCGCCTACTAACTATCGCTAACGATCGGCCGTCGGAGAAGATAACTAGCTTCTAAACTCTCCTTATTAGGCTGGGCCTATTTTCGCTCTCCTAGGCGATCGTCTTAGCCGCTCCTATCGATAGAAGAAATAATGAACTCCTAGTATCCCGTAATATAATCTAATTAAGAAAGTTAGTTCTAAGAACCCCCGGAGATATTATAAGTAACTCGATTAATATTATATTTAATATTATAAGTTAGCCTAATATCGCCGAGGAGAACTATTACGCGATACTATATTTATTAAACGGTAATCGGGTCTAATAAGTCCACTACAATTCCCGGAAAAGAAAAGAAAAAGGTGGGGAGGAGGGGTAGTTTACGCCTTATTAATAGGAAACGAAATTATAGTTAACGAGTATCGACCTTAAGTGTAAACGACTAAAATTATTAAGACTTAAAAGCGACCCTTCGACCCTTTTAAGTATCGGAACTAACTACTTATTACACGGCTTAGATTAATTCTAATACTATTAGCGCCGAGGAGTTTTTGTAGGAGAGTATATAGGAAGAAGGGGCGAGCGCGTACATTTTCCTCGCTACCGTAGACGAATAATAAGGTATATAAACGGTATAAACTCGCCCGCGGATGAAGTTTAAAGTGCTAATGTTCGTAGATAGCGTAAGGGGGGTCCCTATCCTATCTCGGTAATACGGTGCCCTTCGACGCCTACTTTCGAGTTATATACCAACTAGCCTCCTTATTTAGGACATACTATACGGCCCTATTTAGTAATCCCCTAGATAATTCGGTCTATCAGAAGAAAGACCTTAAATAAACCCTATTCGGAGTAGTTAACGTTATCCTAGCGAACTTCGCCTACTAAGTGGTTAAGCTAAAACAGCTGTATACCTTTATATATATAACCGGTGCTTAAAAAGGGACCTAATATTTAAAGAAGAGCGAGAGAGGACGCCGACTAAGGAAGCGGGATCGTCTACGACTTAATAGCGGATCGATAAGGTTCCTTTAAGACGAGAATATAGTATCTATAAGGGGATAGTTAAGGGTAAGAAGGGGTGGAGTATTACTAGAAAAAGAATAAGTACCGTCGTTAATAAAGCGACTATTAGTCGTATAGGAGAAGACCTCTTTAAGTAAAAAAAGTCTCGGTGTCGATAGTTCTAAGTTTATCCTAATAATAAAGTTTAGCTAACTAATTTAGAGAACGATTATTTAAGAGTTTTAAGTCTAGGTTCTATACGATAGAACTGTTTTATAAACGAAGATAGAAGGATATTATATATAATAAGGGATAATAACAGTAATAACTACTATAGTAAGTCGAAGTAGATTAACTTTTAGTCGAATATCGATTTAATTATATTCGGTATACCGTTAGTAGGAACGGTATATAATAATAAGGCTAATACTATTCGGTTAAGCGTTTAGCTATAAAAAAGAACCTTATAAGTATACGTAAAAATAGAGTATCGATACGATAGACTCGATTTAGGGTTAAAGTTTAAAGTTGAAGGAGTAATAAAAGAAGTAGCAGTAGAAGATATCGGTTAAACTATTATAACGTCTTATAAGTAATAGACGTATCGAGTTTTAGTAATAAAAGAACGTTTAACTTCTAGGTAAAAATCTATATAGGAAAGAGAACCGTACTCGTAGTTTACTTAGGAATAAACCGTAATTAATAGGAGACTAAATCGAAAAAGTAGTTTCCTTTCGATCAAGATTAACTAGGAAGGTTATAATATTACTAAACCTTATAGAGGTAAGGGCTACTCTTACTAGGGACTTTATAGGATAATACAGGTTATTAGGTGAACGTTACTTTAGGGGTTTACTTAATAAGTTAAGTATCGGTTCTAAAGGATATTCTAGAGGTAGCGGGTAAAGTATCATTTTAATTAACTACGAAGACTCTGGAAACTCTATAGAAGAGTTATTATAGTCCTCCTAAACGTAAAGGCTAGGCTAGATTAGATTTAGTTATTAGTCTATTAGGGTATTAGATAAGTATATAGTATTATAGTTCTTAAAGGTCGGGGGTGAGGGTATAAGTTAGATTAATAACGGAAGGAGGGACTATCTGATTAAAGGCTTAAACTGGATCAGTATATATATCTTACGTACTTAAGATACTTAGTCCTTTTAGTACGGAGTATACTAAGTACGCTTATCTTCTTATATATTAGTATACCTAGCTTGGCCCTCTAGTAAGGCTACGTATAATAAGAGTTATAATTATATATTAAAGATCCTGTTCCTAGATAGGTAATAATACGATATATTAGTATATTAGTATACTAGTATATTAGTATATTAGTAATAAATACTTCTCTTATATTAAATACTACTAACTTAGCGATCCTTCCTAACTTATCTTAAGCTAACCCTATTAGGTTACCTACGTACGAGGCTACTTCGCCTAATCTTTTATATCTTCTACGGTAGTTATATAGCGGCCCTAATCAACGATAATAAAAGAATTAGGAGTTATAATAACCGTATAGGAGTCGATATATAGTTACTAGAATTATAAATTAAAGAAAAACTATAAGGTAAAGTGGGTAAATATAGCTAACGATATATAAATTTAACCGATATAAGACTAGTTTAAATAAGAAGAGAATAAGATAGATCGAGTTAAACCTTATAAGAAGCGTTCGAACTTTATCGGACCTACTTATATTTCGTTATATTAGTTAAGATTAAATCCGATACGTAGTAGAGTTATAAAGTAGTATTAATTAGACTAGGATGGATAAAGTAGCTAATAAGGTATACACTGGGGTAAAAAATTAGTATTTATAGCTGAAATAATCCTTAAATTAAAACGAGTCCGACCGAGGTAGAGCGTATCCGCCTAATTAAAACGGTTCGTAATACTACGAAACCCTAATTTAGTATACTAAGGACGCGTTAATAATATCGTAAATTATATTAGAACGGCGTATAATAGCCGTAAGAGATCGGGTATCTTAGTAGATATAAAATAGGACGATACCGCCGATAAGTAAGGAGAGACCTTAAAATAGAACGGTATCGCGGATATAGAGGCGGGGAGGAAATTAGACGGTACCGCTGATGATTTAAGAATATATAGAAGGCGCTTCGTAGGTTACGTGAACTTATTTCGTATAACTTTCCTCCCTTATACCCCGTCGTTTTTACCTCGTTAGCGGGATTAGCTCGACTCCCTTTTTCCCCCTCGTACTACTTCACTCTTATACTCTTATAACCATAGAAGAAGGAAAAACCGGTATCGTTACTAGAGCCTATCCCGTCTAAACGAATTAAGATAATCTATATACTACTGTTCTATATAGCCGAGCAGGCTAAGACGGTAAGTAATATTAATATATCTACGTCTATAAGAGCGTTAGCTTAATTACGAAGGGGAATAGTTCGTTCGGAAGGTCCTCTAGATTCGGCGTTAAGGGGGGAAACGTTATATATTCTCCTTAGTAGAATTATACGATAGTCCCGACGAGTATTAACCGTATTAAACGGTCCTAATAAAGAATAAAAGGGTTAAGATCGACTTTATTAGGGTATTTAAATAGAATTATCGTTAATAAGTTCTTTAGTAGTAATTCTAAAACGATACCGTTAAGTAAAATCTTATCGCTATTATTAATTAATAAAGCGCCCTTAATAAGACTTTATTTCTTTAATACTATTACTAATAAAAGCTTAAGATCGAGCTATTAAAATATAGGATCCTTCTATAAGAACTTAATTAATAATATACCTTCCGAGTAGTATATACCGAGGCTAACTAAGTATATACCTACCTAGCCTCAATCGAACCGGATATCGTTTTATTTAAGTACTATAAACGAAAAGATAAGTTAACCGATAAATAAGGGGGCTTCGACGTCGACGGTAAACTATATATATTAAATAGGGTTCTACTAACGAGTAAAAGCTTACTACTACTACTATTACTATTACTACTACTAGCTTTACTACTACTACTACTACTATTATTATTACTACTAGTATTACTACTATTATTATTATTATTATTATTATCGAGGTTATTATTATTATTATTATTATTATTATTATTATTATTATTATTATCGTTAGTATTATTATTATTATTATCGTTATTACTACTTAAGTACTATTATCTTAATCTATATCTCTTACGGCTATTAATAAGAAGATAACGGTCCTTATAAGTCTTCTTATTCGGCTAGGCTTATTATTACTTCTTTAGTTCGTTATATAGGCCGCTCTTATCGCTCTCGTTAACGGTATTAACGATAACCTAAATGACTTAGTAATACGCTATAACGCTAAGACGTCCGCCCTATAGTAGAAAAGGACCCTTGAGATTCGCTAAACGACCCTATTAACTGCACGTTTCATATTTAAAACTAGCCCGATATCGCCGAGGAATTTCCGTAGTAGAGTATATAAGAGGAGGAGTAAATATATATCTCGTACTAGCGACGATAGCTTAATAAAGCTATAGGTTAATCGTTAACCCTAAGGCTATTAAATATTAAGAATATAAACATAGATAACTATATAAGGAGGATATCTCTATATCCCAGTAAGCTCGGGACCTAATGGCGCCTACTTCCGTGTAACGTTTAAGCTAGTTAGCTCCTTTAGGATCTACTGTACGGCTCTATATAATAACTTACTAAATAAGTCGATCTACTAGAAGAAGGATGGGACAGAAACACTGTTCGGAACGAATAAGGTCGTTTAAGAAAAACTTTAGCTACCCGGTAAATAAATAAGCATCGCCGAACGGTTTTATTTACGCTTACTAATTCTTACTAAGGGACCTAGCGATCGAAGGATAAGGTATAGAAGATAATTTCGAGGAAGGTGGATAGCTAATATTAGTACGTCAGATAAAGGAGGAAAGAGGGGGAAGTACTATAATATTCGGGATCTACTATAATACTAGTATAGTATAGTGGAAACCCTAAAGGTCTTAATAGAACGAAAATATTAAGCGTATAAACTAATCCTTATAGTTCTTATTACTATCTCGACTAACCCCGATATTATATCCACCCGATAATTAATACTTAAAACTCGGGACGTTTGTACGAATAAATTAACTAGGTAAGCTATTATAAATACTACTAAGAAGTGCTATTCTATCTATTCTATCGGTTCTATAATAAAATAAAATACGATCGATCGAGTTAATAGAATAAATAAATAACTACTATTTAGTGCTCCTACAGGTTCGACTTATAGGTTAAGAGAAAATGTAGGATACTTATCTCGTCGTAAAGTATTTACCGCTCGAGCTTAGGTTCATTTAACTACTCTCTTATTAGTATTCTCCGTTTATAGTCTATCGTATCGTAGGACCCTATTTAAGTCGAAGTACCCCGGATTTATATCCTTCTACTAGGTCCTCGTACGCTCTCTATATATTTCCTATCTAACCAAGTCTAGGGACCTTAATAAAACCGTAACTTAATTTATCTAGTACTTAAGGAGTACCGATTAATCTAAAGTAGTATATATTAAACTCTAAGAGAATCTATTAAAGTCGTATAGAATCGATTATAAATCCCTCCTAATAATATATAAATCTCTAAGCGTATTATTACGAAGAAGAGAATATCGAAAATCCCGATTAAATAAATATAAACGCCTAGAGCGATACTTATTTCGTTTAGGTTCTATCTCTTTTTAATTTAGAAGTATTAAGTGGAGTGAGAGCTCGAAATAAGATATAAATTAAAAGATAAAGTAGTAGATGAAGTGAGAGGTAGAGTAAGCGGTAAAGTACTAGGTAAGAGGTAAAGTAAGAGAGGTAAAGTGAGAGAGGTAAAGTAAGAGAGGTAAAGTAAGAGAGGTAAAGTAAAATAGAGTCCCAGGTGTAGTACTAGATACGGTACTAGCTAAAGAATTAAATAGAGATCTAAATAGAGTACCAGATAGAGTACTAGATAAAGTGCTAAGTAGAATATTAGGTAAAGTGCTAGATAGATAAGACGTCTAATTAAGTGTAAAATAAAAGATGAAGTAGTAAATAAAGTAAGGGCTAAAGTGAGAGGTGAAGTAAGAGATAAAGTGAGAGGTGAAGTAAGCGGTGAAGTGAGAGGTGAAGTAAGAGGTAAAGTAAGAGGTAAAGTAAGAGGTAAAGTGAAAAGTAAGATAAGAGGTGAGATAAGAGATACACGGTAAAATAAGAGAGGAAGTAAGAGCTAAAGCACTAGATACGGTGCCAGATATAGTACCAGGTGAGATAAGAAGTAAAGTTAGAAATAAAGCGGTAGGTAAAGTAAGAGAGAGGAAGCGAGAGATAAAGTAAGAGGTGAAGTGAGGGCTGATATAAGAGGTGAAGTGAAAGATAAAATGAAAGATAAAGTAAAAGATAGAATAAAAAATAAAGTAAAAGATAAAGTAGTATAATATTAGTTAGGCTCGAGGTTAAGGATAATATCTTTACTTTAGTATAATTCTATATCGATATTCGATAACCTTTCGTTTACCTTATCTACTTATATTATACCCTCCTTCTTATCTCTTCTTTCCTCCTACTACCTCTTACTATCTCAATAGGTAAATATCTTTATTTCGAATACGATACTTACTAATATTATAATAAAAGCGACCTTATTATAGGTAGTCCGACTATAACGGAACGGTCTTATATCTACTTAGGCGCCTATATCGACGCAGAGGTATTCTATTTATTTTCCATCGCCTCTTTAGTACGAAGCTTATATAAAAGGGCTTTACTAGTAACGTTATCGTAATATAGCTTCTTAAACTTAATACTTGATATCGGGAAATAAGATACGGTAAAAATAGATATAAAATCTTCTTAAGTATCGAGAAACTAAATAAGATCTTACTAAACTAATTAAGCTATAAGTAATTACTATAAACTCGGTAAATCGCTTATTCGTTAGGAGTCTAGGTATTATCTATATATAGTAAAACTCCTATTACTTAAATACGAGATAGTAGTAGAAGACGGGCCCGTACGAGTAGTATCGGTCCTACTTATAGTTATTATTAAGTTTTCGACGTTCGAAAGTGAATCGGAGGATATCGCTATAAGATCTCGACTATAATAATTTATATATCGTATAAACTAACCTCCTATACTAATACCCCTAAACGGAAGGGAACTTAAACCCTAACTTTTTCGAGATCGCCTTACGACAGCTCCTATCCCACTAGTACTTTAAATTAATAAGGATATAAATAATAATATTATCCTATAAGCCGCTCTCCTTCTGTTCCGGGCTATAACAATAATTAATTCCTTTCGAACTTAAAAGGGCGGTTAAAACTAACGTTTCGAATCCCCTAATCTTTTACAGTTCTAAGGCGCGTAATATTACTATTCCTTACTATCGAAGGGATAGGGCGTATCCGTTACTATTCCTTTCGCGCGCTCGGAGCGCCCTAAAGATATATTAAAAAGAGTGAGGTTAGCCGAGTTAGAGGAGGTCGATAAGAAAATCTACCTAATAATTTATAAATTTAATACTGTTAGGAATAACGCCGAGTCGGGTTTCGGTCTAAATACTAGTCTATACTTAGTTCGAAATATATTTTATAATAGATATTTAAACTAACTAGACGAATATTATAGCGCTAGAGGTATATAATATTAGTTTACTTATTTTATTAATAATATCAGTAACTACCTAGCTACTATATCTATTTTATAGTAGAAGGTAGTAATATATAGCTTCGATCGAACGTATTATATAAGGATAAAGTATAATACGATTAGTATATCTGAATATAATAGGCCTATAAGTTAGATCTATAGTCGTAACTATTTAAAATCGAATACCTTAGAGCCGTAGCTAACTAAGTTAATATAAAGGAAGATTACTAAATTATTATCTCACGACACTTTACTCTTAATACCGTTAAGTTAGACCCTAGTAATATTAAAGAGAAGAAAGAGAAGGAGGAAGAGGAGGAAGAGAAGGAATTAATAGTAGTAGTCGTAGTAGCAGAAAACGAAGAAGAAAAAGAAGAATCACTAGCTACTAGTATTATAAGAGAAAAAGTAAGGAATAAAGTACTAAATAAAATAAGAAATAAAGTACTAGGTATAGTACTAGATATAGTACCTAAGTAAACTAAAAAGTAAAGCGCTAAATAAAGTAAGAGGTAAAACGCTAGGTAAGAAGTACTAAATAAAGTACTAAGTAAAGCGAGAAATAACGTGGGGGGTAGAGTAAAAGATAAAGTAAGAGGTGAAGTAAGAGATAAAGTAAGAGTGGTAAAGTAAGAGATAAAGTAAGAGGTGAAGTAAGAGGTGAAGTGAGAGGTGAAGTAAGAGGTAAAGTAAGAGGTGAAGTTAGAGAGGTAAAGTTAGAGAGGTAAAGTAAGAGAGGTAAAGTGAGAAATATAAAGTGAGAGATACGTTATTAGAAAGAGTCCCAGGTATAGTACTAGATACGATACTAACTAAAGAACTAAATAGAGTACTAGATAAAGTACTAAGTAAGTAAGAAGTTAAATTAAAATGAAATAGCAGACGAAGTGAGGGCTGAAGTGAGGGCTGAAGTAAGAGGTGAGATGAGATAAGAGATAAGGTAAGAGATAAAGTAAGAGGTAAAGTACTAAATACGGTACTAGATGTAGTACTAGGTGAGATAAGAAGTAAAGTTAGAAATAAAGTGGTAGGTGAAGTAGTAGGTGAAGTAGTAGGTGAAGTAGTAGGTGAAGTACCAGATAAAGTGCTAGATGAAGTGAGAAGTAAAGTGAGAAGTGAGGTAAGAAGTAAGGTGAGAAGTAAGAAGTGAGGTGAGAAGTGAAGTAGGTAGTGAAGTGGTAGGTAAGGTGGTAGGCAAAGTAGTAGGCGAGGTGAGAGATGAAGTGAGAGATATAGTAAGAGATAAAGTGAGGGCTGATATAAGAGCTAAAGTGGGAGGTAGAGTAAAAGGTAAAGGGAGAGGTAAAGTGAGAGGGGAAGTAAGAGGTGAAGTGAAAGATAAAGTAGTATAATATTAGTTAAGTTCGTACTTAAGGAGGAAGGTCTCACTTTAATATCGATATTCGATAACCTTTCGTTTACCTCGTCTACTTATATTGTACCCTCCTTCTTATCTCTCCTTTCCTCTTTATACTTCTTACTATCTCGGTAAGTAGATATCTTCCTCTAGAACGTAATACTTACTGAGGGTATAATAAAAGCGACCTTACTATAAGTGGTTTAACTGTAACGAAACGGTCTTATATTTACTTAAGCGCCTATATTAACGAAGAGATATTATATTTATTTTCTATCGCCTCTTCAGTACGAAGCTTATATAAAAGGGCTTTACTAGTAACGTTATCGTTATATAGCTTTCTAAATTCGATATTTAGTATTAGGAAACGAAGTACGATAGAAATAGATATAAAATCTTCTTAAATATTAAGAAATTAAAGAGAACCTTATTAAACTAGCTCTACTACGATTAATTATTATAAACTCGGTAAATTATTCGTTCGCTAGGAGTTTAAGTATTACCTATATAAAGTAAATTTCCTATTACTTAAATACGGGATAGCGGTAAAGACGATTTATATAAGTAGTATCCGTTCTACTTACGGTTATTACTAAGTTTTTATTATCCGAAAGTAAATCGGAGGATATCGCTTTAAGATTTCGGCTATAATAATTTACTTATCGTATAAACTAACCTCCTAGTATTAAGGCCTATTAATAGAAGGGAATATTATAATAATCTCCGTAACTACCTTATAATAACTCCTATCCTACTAGTACTTCGATTCTATACGAATATAAATAATAATATTATTCCGTAACCCGCTCTCTTTTTATTTTAAGCTATAATACTTTACTCTTTATATCGTTGAGTTAGACCCTGGTAATAATAAAAAGGCGAAAGAGAAAGAGGAGGAGGAATTAATAGTAGTAGTAGCAGAAGACGAAGAAGAATTACTCGCTTACTAGTATTATAAGAGAAAAAGTAAGAGATAAAGTACTAAATAAAGTAAGGAGTAAAGTAAGAAGTAAAGTAAGAGATAAAGTAAGAGATAAAGTAAAAAATAAAGTAAGAGATGAAGTAAGAGATAAAGTAAAAGATAAAGTAAGAGATAAGGTACCAGATATAGTACCAGATAGAATACCGAGTAAAGTAAGAAGTGAAGTAAGAAGTAAGGTGGTAGGTAAGATAGTAGGTAAAGTAGTAGGCGAAGTGAGAGATAAAGTAAGAGAGAGGAAGCGAGAGACGAAGTGAGGAGCTAAACTAAGGAGCTAAAATAAGAGCTAAAGTGAGAGCTAAAGTACTAGGTGAAGTGCTTAAGGAAGTGTCTAATAATATAAGTAGTGAAGTAAGTAATAAAGTGAGTAATAAAGTAAGTAATAAAGTACCAGGTAGAGTAGCAGGTAAAGTAAATACGAGAGTGTATCCGGGGGTAAATACGGGCGTAAAGAAGGAACACACGAAGTGTTAACCGCTTACCGTACACTCCAGAGCCTAAAAAATACTAAAAAGGAAGCTGATTAAGCTGGGAGTCGAACCTAGGTCTCCGTATCTCTCTTAGTATCGAACATCTATAACTTAATACCTAATACTAAGAGATAATAATACGACGTACTAACTACTATACTACTTAATTATCGAATATTAAAGAGTATCGAATTATAATAATAAAACGTATACGCTTACTTATTAACTATTC
The DNA here is from genome assembly GCA_030247915.1 of Neophaeococcomyces mojaviensis. Lineage (NCBI taxonomy): Eukaryota > Fungi > Ascomycota > Eurotiomycetes > Chaetothyriales > Neophaeococcomyces > Neophaeococcomyces mojaviensis. The sequence continues at coordinate 14,181 of JAPDRQ010000174.1, forward strand.
GCGTTCCTCTATTAATAAAGAAAAGAGGATATAAATAGTAACGAAAGGTTTAAAGTAAAGTGTAAAGTAAAGTATAAAGTAAGGGATAAAGTAAGAGATAAAGTGTTAAATATAGTACTAGGTAAAGTACCAGGTGAAATAAGAAATGAAGTGAGAGGTGAAGTAAGAGATAAAATAGTAGGTAGGGTACCGGGCGAAGTAAGGTATAAAGTGGAAATAAAGTAAGAAACGAGGTAAGAGATAAAGTAGTAAGTAGAGTAGTAGATAATGTACTAGATAAAGATAGAGGAAAAGTACTAAGTGAAGGGAGAGATAAAGGGTTAGATATAGTACCAGGTGAAGTACTAGGTGAAGTACTAAGTGAAGTACCGGGTAAAGTGAATATAGGCGTAAAAAGAGGAACACCCGGAGTATTAGCTATTTACCGTACACTCCGGAGCCCGAAAAATACTAAAAAGAAAAGAAAGCTGGTTAAGCTAGGAGTCGAACCTAAGCCTCCGTATCTCTCTTAGTATCGAATATCTATTACTTAATACTTAATACTAGGAAACGATAGTATAACGTACTAACTACTATACTACTTAATTATTAAATAGGGCAAAGTACCGAATTATAATAATAAAACGTATACGCTTACTTATTAACTATCCGCGTTCCTCTATTAGTTTAAAGAGAATATAAGAAGTGACGTAAGGTATAAAGTAAAGTATAAAGTGAGGGCTAAAATAAGGGCTAAAGTAAGAGATAAAGATAGAGATAAAGATAAAGATAAAGATAGAGATAAAGATAGAGATAAAGCGAGAGATATAGTACCAAGTAAAGTACTAGGTAAAGTACTAAGTAAAGTATTAAGTAAAGTACTAGATAAAGTACTAGGTGAAGTACTAAGTAAAATAGTAAAGTGAGTAGTAAAGTACTAAGTAAAGTAGTAAAGTGAGTAGTAAAGTACTAAGTAAAGTAATAAAGTAAGTAGTAAAGTACTAAGTAAAGTATTTATAAAATATCGCTAATACTTAACTTATAAGACAGTTTCCTGTTATAAATAGGCGGGTTAGGTTAATCCTTATTATTTATTATTACTACTACTTTATCACACCGATAAAGAGGTTAAAAATATTAAAGGATCCTATAATCTTAGTACTATATAAGTAAAAGCTATTAGGGCTATAGAATACTTAGTATACTTAGTTCCGAGGATCTTAAGTATAGTAAGTTAATCGAGACGACGCGCTCGTAGTACTTAAGATACTTAGTCCTAAACGTACTAAGTATATAGAGTATATTATTTATAGATATTAATCTGGTTCTAGGTATATTCGGTAAATAGTCTCTTCTTTAGTAGTTAATTAAAGTATACCCTTACCCCTAGGATTATTATTATAGTTCTATCTTAGTTCTAGTTCTAACTACTACTATTTTATATTAATTATATTATTACCGCTCGAATAATCTTATTATTCCGCGTTTAACGCCTTATACTCTAGTATTATATACTATACCTTTTACCCTTATAAATAGAATCCTATATCTAGTTTACCTAAGTCTTATATCGAGAGTAATTATAATAAGATTTAACTTTATACTAGTAGGTAGGAAAGGTCTATTAGAGTAGTAAGATAGTAATTAAGTAAGGATACTACTAGCTTCTTTTTTCTAATTAGGAGTGCGCCTAGTACTATAAAATAAAAGTAGAATATATCGAATTAAAGTGGAATAAGTTAAACTAAAGTAGAACGAGTCGAACTAAAGTAGAACGAGTCGGACTAAAGTAAAATAAGTCGGACTAAAGTAGAACGAGTCGGACTAAAGTAGAACGAGTTAAACTAAAGTAGAATAAGCTAACACTAATAAATAATATCGAAAATAGATAAGAGTAGCTTATATTAGAAGTATTCAGATTAAAATAGAACTAATAAGACTTAGTCGAACCTAAGTAGTACTATTCGGATTCAGTTAAAACAAGATTAATTAGGTCTAATACAGTGTAGAGCTAAGGAGTAGTGATAATTGGACTAAACACTAGTCGTGTGGCTGGTGTGACATGCACTATAGTAAAAGTTACTATTTGTGGCTGGAATAATCCTCGAATCAGAACGTGTTCGACCGAAGTAGAACGTGTCCGCCTTATCGAGACGTTCCTTAGTATAGCGAAAACCTTAATTTATATACTATTAACGCGTTAATAATCTCGTGAATAATATTAAGAAAAAGAGTAGAGAGCTTAACGAAGTATTGGAGGAGGTCGCGGTTAAGTCGATATTCGTAAAGGGGTTAATTTATTATAATCGATACTAAGTCGCTCTATACGATACTATTAAGGCGCTTATCAGCTGAGTTAGGTCAATACCCGTAGGGCGTAGGGTTTACAACTTACGCTCTCCATCGGGCTTAATCGTCTATAGTAAAAGTTAGGTAATTAAAGAATAACGAGATAACGATAAGAGAAACGATATCGGAGGCGGACGTTTAATCAAGCTAAAGGCTGTTTAGTTACGATTATAAGGTATAGTAGGTCGGCGTATAGCTAGGTGTAGAAATTCAAGGCTATCTACTAATTACCGTCCGATACGGTTCGTCCTTACCGCCTCTTTTATCTCCAATTATTACCGATAAATCAAAAGGGAACTTGATCCTATTACTATTATGTTTCATCCATTTATAGAGTGCTTAATAACTATATTCGACTCTACGTCATTATTAGAGTCCTCTTAAATAAATATCGAAGCCATTTATCACGTTCAGTATAAAACCGAGCGATTTTCAGAATACCCAGTTAGGTATAGACTGGTTTCGGCTATAGCTCTTATTCGAGCTCCCCTCTTTTCGGACTATAAGTATAAATGGATATACTATCGAGCTCGGTATAAGGTCGAGCGGTCTATAATATCTATATTTCTCCGCTACTATAAGGACTAGTTTAAATACGATGTTATAAGGAACGAGTAGTATTAATCTTAAACCTATATTTAATCTCCACGCTATTATTGGGGCTTCTTAGAGGCCTTATAAAAAGACGGTCGTATATAGCGAGTTACGAGTAGGCTTAGTAAGGCCTAACTACTCGAAGAATAGATAGACTAGAGTTAATATTAGAGTCACTTATGCGACTAATTATATAAAATATAGCGTGCGATACGATAAAGTTACTAATCTAAGGACGGAGGAATCGAATAAGGTATTAACGTTCTTTACTTCCTTTAAGCTATAGTAGATGTCGTCGTACTAGAGACTTTTAATAAATCGAATCGTATATTTTACTCTCTAGTAACCTTATTCTTAGCCGGTATTTTGGTTATCTCGTTTTAGAAGAGTGTTTAGAGGAATAGGCTGAATAAGTAGATAGTGTAAGTAATACTAGGTAGTGGTAAAGAGCAGTATCTTCTAGACCGTTATAGTATAGGTATTATGGGGTTCGTAAATCGGTATACTTATAATCACTTTACTAGGCGAATAATATCCTTATAGTTCTTTCCTCGTCCTTCGAGAGCCTGTATAAAACAGTATAGGGTATAAAGAAGGACGTATATATCGAGCTTTACGAAGAAAACGGGCGAGGCTGTAATATTTACGAAGGAAGAAATGAAGACTGACTTATCGGCTCTACCTTACCTTAGGAGTCCTATTTCTAGATACGAGCAGAGCTACCTTACCTAGCTAACGACCTTTACTAGTAGATATACTGGCCTCACCTTACCTAAGTTAGGGTTAAGCCTCGCTTACCTTAATTACAGCTCTCGTAGGTATTAAACCCTTCATTTCTAAATTTTCTAACCCTAACTCGACTATACTACTCCAGGTTTTAGTTATAGGATAATACTAGTATACGGAACAGCGATAGTACTATTAAGTAGAGGAACGTTTCGTAGATTATAATAGTATTAGGCTAGGTCGACTAATCCTAGTTAGCTTATCGAATAATTGCTAAATAATAATCGACCTATATAAAATTATAACTACGAAAGAATATTTAAATAAAACTATCCGCGTTTTTTATTAAAGACAGTAACTCTTTTTATATTTCTAATAACTTCTCTACATCCTATAAACCTAAATTAGTGTTATATAGCGTATCTTAATTACTTAATATTACCTTTACTCACCTAATCTTACGGAGTAGTCGATTATTTACGCCCTTATACTTTAGCTTCTTAGTTATCTTCGAGACGCGGAGTACTCGAGGCTACTCGGTGTACTAAAAGAAGTACTTAAGCTATAGGTACTATAGTATACGAGTTGCTAAGCTGGTAACGAAGGAACCGGAATCTCGTGATTTACCGGGCGAAAAGTCTTTACTTCTTAGGGGAATGGTTAGGGTAATTAAATAGGACGCGAGGGTTAGGATAATTATAAGGAGGAGATTATATAGAGGATCGCCGAGATATTCTTCCAGGTAAATATAAGCGACGTGGTAGTGTTCTATAACACTTTAGTCCCTATATTAAAAATATCGCTCCAGGTTAGTAAATCCGTTATAAAGTAGGTCGGGAATACTCGTAAAAGGGATATAGCAGCTAAAATTAATACGCTTCGATATACGAGATCGTTTCGTTCGATACTACGCTTCTATTACGGTTCGTTTTAGGCTACCGAACGGAGCGGCTAATATTATAACTGGGGTAGTATATCTAATTAAGTAAATAACTTAATATATATTTAACCGAGATCGATAAATACTAGGTATATACTTAATTCTATTAAATAAGACTATAATAGAGAGAGCAGTAACCCAGTTCTTAGTATTAATTTGGCTGGAGGGAATACTATAAATAACTCGGCGGAGTAGGGAAAACTAGATAGTATAGGGGGAAGCTGCGTCAACCGTATCTCGAGATAAATAGTTATAATAAGAAGTATACAGCTCGAACGAAAAGTCTTAGCGTACTTTAATACTAATCTATACTGCTACTTAACTAAGAGGAGTAATTAAGTTAATAAGGACGGGCTCGTACTTTCGCTAAAAAAATAGTCGCTAAGATTAGATCTATACGTTTAGGATCTGGCGACGTTATTCTATAATATCTAGTTTAATAAGCGAGGACGGTAAGAATTCGATTTATCGTCGTTCTTCTTATAGATACCGCTCTAATTAGAACGAGATAAACGTAACTATTTAAGGAACTTAGAGGTTATTAAAGAAATCTTTCAATAGTATCGTGATACCATTAGGACTAGTTAGTACCGTACTACCTAATTTATAAAACTATACGTGGTAGTGTCGACTAAGCGCGGCCGTGGTACTATAGTAATATATTAAGGTAGCTATATGAAGGAGAATAGGTCGATTCTTTAGACCTTAAGGCCACTAAGTAAGATTTAGGTAGCCGGTCGGGCCGAAAAGATTAAGGACTTCACGCCGGAGGTAGGGCTAGGCGCTATAGATAATACTGTTAATCGTATCGAGTGGTTTAAGAACGAATTCTATTAAGGAGTAAGGAAACTCGGTGAAATAATAGCTCCCTAGTCGGTTAATAGTAGTAACGCCTTCGGTAAGGGCTACGGGAGTACCTTTTATACTATAGGTATCGATACGTTCTTATAAATCCTTAAGGGTACAATCGAATAGACGAGTATAAGTATCTAATACCCTAGGAAAGATCGACGATATAAAAGACTATAAGAAGACGATATAATGGTCAGGCTCTTAGAGGAAGAAGCGTATTATCTAAAAGACCGATTAGAGCGCTGTCGCGAAAGAATATAATAAAGGTAGCAGTCGGTTTATATCTACGTGGATGACTTACTCTATACGGAAGCTAAACTCTTCGCTATTTACTAGTGTATAGATTCGACGTCCCTCGCGAGTAAAGGGTCGTGAAGTATTAGGATTATTCGGAGTGGATAGTCCTATTAACTAACCTCGTAGCTTCTAGCGTTTACTTTAAAGACGAGTAGATACTTAAGCCTCGGCTTTAGATAACGTTAGATTAGTAGTAGCGATACCCTTAGTAACTAAAAGGTTATTAAGACCGTAACGAATACTGTGTTTAATATTTAAGTATACCTGGAAGTATTCGTATATTAGTACATCGGTACTACTATTTTAATAACTTATATTATCCTACCTAACGGCTAGGACGTGATCGTTTAGGAAAGATAGGGGTCGCGAGGATAAAAAATTGCTATACGACGGATGAAAGGCGAGAGGATAGAATATAAAGTTATACGCCCCTTAATATTCCTAAGAGACTAAGTTACGATTAGTAAGTAAGTATCGAACTAAACGTTACTCTTTATCTCCTATATTAGTATCGAGATAGTTAATATCGATAGTAAGGGTAAAAGATATCGATTAAATATGGTTAATAATATACTTCTACTTCAGTTCGTTATAGAGCTGCTTTAGGCCGAGAGGAAAAGTATTAGGTAAGACCAGTGGAGGTAGAGGTAATATAGTTTCGTTATAGCTCGTATCGACCGTACTAATACGTAGCGAAGAAGCCGGATCGGGGTCGATAATAAAGAAGCTATTATTCTCTCTTAGTAATAAAGAAGCTGTCGCGTTAAAATTATTATCGCTAATATTAGACTTATCGTCTCGAGGTAGGCGTAGGCTAACCTCCGGAGATAAGGCTTAGATATACTCAGTAACCGTAATAGGGATGTTGGCGCTATAGTCGTAGGTATAAAATATCAGCTAATGCTAATACCAGAAAGGATCAGTGGTATATTCGGCTACGTAGTTTTCCTAGTATTATATAAATTGCTCTTAAAAAGTAGTTTATTTATTAAAGATGATATTCTATAACTGGGATCCATTAAGCATCTAAGAAGCTTCGACTCCCTCTCTTAACAGCTCTTCTACGTGAAAAATCGCTTTAATATAGCCGGCTAAGAATTAGATATAATAATATTAAAGGGTACTAGAGAGGGAGAACTACTCTAGTTATCAACGATATTCTCGCTAAGAGTATAGTAGTTCCGTTATTATATTACCGATAGGGTATATAATAATAAACCAGGATTCCCGTCTTATAATACTAGTAATGCGGAAGGTACGATATTAAAGATTAAATTAGAAGCTATAGATATGCTTCGCACTGTATAAGGCCCGCTAATATTAGAAATTAACTATAATATTATTAAAGAAACGCTCGTTAACTTAGGTAATAGTATATAATAATCGTCCTACGATAATTAATATATTAAGAAAGAACGCGGGATAATACTTATTATAAGGGCTAGCTTTACGGCTCCCAGACCGTCGACTATCGTAATTAATACTATATCGCTATTATAGTATCTTAAGCGTCCGAGCGCTATCGAAGTAAGAATCATAAATAGTAGAAAGAAATTCTTCTACTATAGGAGCGGCGATCAGCGGGAAATCGAGTTAAGGACAAGGCTATAACTAACTTACTACGTAGCCGGTAATGGCTCTTGCTGTGATCGATCTTCCAGATATACGTATTAGCCTTAATATTAACCTCTTTATTATTTCTAAAGCTGCCCTCGTTAGCTAGGGAGTTAACGTTAAGCTCTAGCTGATATAGGCTATTATCTTTATTTTTCGCTTTTAGCGCGGCGGCCAGGTTCGAACGATTAAGAGATACTTCCGACTTATAGTCTAGCTCTATAGCAGGACTTATTAAACTAAACGAAGGAATAGATAGTATATATTTAAGCGAGATATCCTTATTATCGAGACTTAATATATAAGTATAAGACCTTCTAGTAACAACTTTATTAAGAGAGAAAGATATAAGCGGCTCGCTAAACTACCGTAAACGGTATAAGAGCTAGAGTAGCGAGTATAGTAAGCTACTAGTAGGTAAACGCTAGTACGTAACGTTAATATATACCGACGATAAATAGTTACGAGTATTACCCCTAGAATCACTAAAAAATTCGATAATCGATGTCTATAAATAGGGTTAAGTTAGTAAAGGAAGAAGATCGGCTAAGGCTTGTCGCTATAACCCTAAAAAGGTAAGTCTAAATAACGATATAACTTATAATTATAAAGGGATACGAGTAATAGGGTAATATACTAAACTACTAGGAAATTAAAACGAGGTCCCGAACGTGAAATACGGTGTAGTAAATTACGAGCTAGTACGGATTAATAAAAGCGAGATATGCTAGTAAAAGGTGGCTATTATTTATATTTCCCGGTCGAGTAATAAAAAGTTTTACCGCTCGTTTAAGCCTATGAGTAAGGAGCTACCCTAAGAGATTTTTACTACGTACGGCCGCCGGATATTAAGCCTAGTTTGTATTTAGCTGGTACCAGTAGTAGTAAAAGAGTTCGTTGCTCTCGTTACCGCTCTTATTACTCCGCCTATATAGTTATAGTTAATTAAGGTTGACTCGATACTCGTCTTAAGGTCTTCTTATATATAATAGAATGTAGGAGTATTGCTCGTAATGATCCGATTTATGATATAGAAGCGCCTATAGGAGTCGCTCGCTATACTATTCGCGATAACGGAGTAAGTTAATTTCGATAAACCTAAACTTACTAAGACTAAGCTATAGAGCTTTAAAATACGACCCCGATATACTTTCGTTATAGGATATTCTCGAACTCTAGACTAGATATTAGCGTTACGATCTCGCTAGGAAAAGAGCGGCTTATAAAAGATAAATTAGATAAAGCACGAGTAGGAGAGGACACTTATAAATAGCTAATTTAACGGTCTAGCTCGGTCCTTCCTACGTTTATATTATTTATCTCGCGATTTAGCGGTATCACCTGTTCGGACATAGAAATAGTTAAACGACCCTTATATTTATTGTTAAGAGGAGGTAGCGCACTAATCGAAGGATAATACTTAGTTACTTAGGTAGCGATTATCGGCTATAGACAATGTACTAGATCGTTTAGCACCGCAGATTAGCCTAGAATAGCGTGGTTTATTAATAGAGGTAATCCAGAAAGAGTACGAGAGATAACCGAAGGTAGTATAACGAGGTCGAATCGGGCTGGTTAAGGGGGAGGTTATTGATTAAAGAGTTGCATTATTAGGCTGTAGAAGTATAATTCAGTCGTTTTATAGACGGTCGTTAATATCTTTAACTACGCTTCGTGCTAGAATCGATTATAGTAGGTATACGGATACTTATCTAGAAACTTATTTACCTAGTGCCTTATACTCGCCTCTATTAGACCGGACGTATATCTATATACTAAAATAGTGATCTCGCGCTATAGAGTAACCGAGACTATATTAACGTTATCGCTATATCTTTCTTATAGAGTAGGAATAAAGTCTTATCGTAGGGCCGGTTTATTACTACTATATTTAACCACTTTATAAGGCCGTTTATAAAGCTAGTAACTAATATATGTTGTAATAGTACTAATAAGTTTATCTTTATCTTTAGTAATCTTTAACTAAGATACGATATTAAGTAAACTTAGGTCCGGAGTAGCTACTAATACGTTATAAATAGAATTATATTAGGTAGAATTAAGCCGCGCGAAGAGCTCTTTTCGCCGAGGACGAGTAGGGCTACTATTCTTATTCTTTTAGTACTAAGTATCGGATGAAAAGAAAATATCCTCTTAACTAAATAAAGTAGTGGTGGTCCCTGGCGGATAGAGCGTAGTGAATTTAGTTTAGTTACCTAACGTTACGTGGACACTATATCGCTTATAAATAGCTCGTAAAACTTAGATTAGATTACGTAGAGGAACGAACTATAACTATAGAACCGATTATAATAAGTATATCTTTAGCAGTAAAATATAAACGTATTACGAGGCGTAAATACTTATATCGTTTAGACGATAACTGGAAAACTATTCGAAGGTAGAGATATTAAATAAATTTTGCCTAAATAGAAATTGATATAGCTCGGTGATTATTAGCCGCTATTAATTATTCCGCTACAACGTTCCTAATTACTTCGTAGGGAATTTGTCGTTATTATTAAGTCTAAGGTATTAGTTTATCTACTGTTCGACCTCTTTAGTATTACTACGGAATAAATAGGGGTCGTACTAGGTCAGTGTTACTAACTTATTCCAGACCTGACCATAACTGTTAGGCAAAAGCACCTCTTCCCGGTTAGCCCGTAAGCGTACCGCTAGCTCTAACAGTAAGCGATCTGCTTTAGTTAGCGTGGAACCTCTAAACTTTATTCTAATTAATAGTTTAGTGGGACCTACCTTAGTTATAAATATTATAAATCTACTATCGTTCTCCTGGGTCACTTTAGTTATACCCTTATTTCCGTAAAAGTTCTTATAGAGCCTTTATACGATAGTACCTAACTAATAAAACAGCTGCTCGCTTAACGACTTTCTTTTATTCTATAAAATCCGTTTACGGTACTAATATATTATCTACTATCCCTAATTAGCCTCGATCTAGTAAATATTACTTTATCTAGTTAATATTCGGTTTAAGATATATAAAGCGAAGCTAGTAAACAGGATCGGTACGCTTTAGACTACTTTCGAATATCTTATAAAGTCGTTGATAGTAGGCTTCGTTAATAGCTCGATTACGACCATTACTCTATTAAGGGTTAATATTATTAATAGGAAATTTAACGGTGGTTAGATAATATAGCGCAGCTTACTACTAAAGACTAGTCTCTATTTATAGTAAAAGCTTCGTAGAGATATAAGCACTACCTTATAGTTCCTTTAAATTAAGAAGTAAGCTAGGACGGCGAACTTTGTTCGTAAGTATATATAAAGTAGTTACTATATTACTTACTACGCGAGTTCGAGTATTTTGAATTAAGAGATAGGTAATATAGGTTTTAGATAGAGATTAAGGATGATTAAAGATACTAACGAAGCGGAAAGTAAAACAGTGTGGTCCCCTAGGGGACGGTATCAGCACTATACCCAGCTAGAGATTATAGTAATTTCCCCCTAAGGGGCTGAGATTCTCATTATGTGACCGTCCCCAGGTGATGCTACTGGGAAGGTTGTGTTACTTACTATAGTCCCCTGGGGGACGCTATACTGACTTACTTAGCTGTTGTCTCAGAAGACTACGAGATCTGACTCACCTTTACGACGTCCCCTGGGGGACGTCTATAAGTCTACTATATTCCCACAGAGCCCACCTGAAGATCTCAGGCATTCTTTTGGTCGTCCCCCGGGGGACCACCAAATTCTGACCCTAACCTAAGGGCTAAAGATAGGTTTTCGGCCACAGTATACTATATTAACTTCTAAAGTCTACTTAAATAGTACTTCCTTTTTAGTAAATTTAGTTAGAGGTATAGCTATTTTAGAGAATCCCTTAATAAATCGTCGATAGTAGTTAGCTAAGCCTATAAATTGTTATACGTCCTTAACGTTTTATAGTTTTAGCCAATCTAATACTACTTATACTTTATTTAAATCGGGTTTAACTCCGTCGCGTCCTATAATAGAACCTAGAAATAGTACTTTATATTTAAAGAATTTATATTTCGATAGTTTAAGTCTAATACTATATTCTCGTAATTTTATTATTATTATCTCGACGTACTCTACGTACTGTTCTCGTATCTAAGAGAATATAAATATATTATCTAAGTAGACGATAATAAACTTGTATAAGTAATCTCCTAGGACGTTATTAATATATACCTAATAGGTTACGAGTACGTTAGTGAGTTTAAATAGTATAACTAGGTATTCGTACAGCCCGTGTTTAGTTCTAAAAGCTGTTTTCTTTTCTTCTCCTTCGGCTATACGTATTTAGTTATACGCTCCCCTCTAATCTAGTAATATAAACTATTATACTCCTAGTATAAAATCTTATAGTTTCTATATTAGGGGCAAGGGATAACTATTTTTAATAGTTATAACGTTTGGTTCTCTATAGTTTATATATAGTCGTAGTCCTCTATCCTTTTTAGGTATAAAAAGGATAGGAAACCCCTAAGAGGATTCTGACTTCTATATAAATCTTTTTCCTTCGTTTTCCCGAAGGTACTCTCGTAGTGCTTCGTCTTCTTTCCGAGATAAATTATATATTAGTTTTTTTATAGGCTTACTTCCTTTCTTAAGATTAATAATATAGTTCTAGGGTTAATACTATAGTAATATATTCTTAGTTTTATCGTCTTTAAATAAGTCCTTATATTCCTTAAACTCTTTAGGAATTTCGATAGGATCTAGTTCCTTATCTATAGTTATCCATTTTTCTCTTATTATTATACCTACTCGGTAGATATATTATTCTACTAGCCTAACCTAGACTCTTTTAACCTCTACTTTAGGATTTTTTCCTTTATCTAGATCCTTTTTAAAGATAAGTTATCTTTCTTTTATATCTAATATAATTTAATTATACCCTAACTAATCGAGACCTAGGATATATTTATCTAGTATATCTTCGGCTATATCGAAGTTAAATATTCCCTTATAATCTCTAAGCTATATACGCGCGTACTTAAGTTTATAGATAACTTATAGGTATTCTATTTCGGCTATTTCGTACTTATATAGTTATAACTTTTTCGTTTCTTACCCTCGTAATACTCTGTTTATAAACGACCTTAATATTAGGTTTATATTAGCTCCGCTATTAATATATGCCTTTATTCTTTTCCTATTAATATATATTATTTCTATTTAGAGTCTTTATCTTACTAGCGCTATCACTTAATTATAGGACTTTATAGGCTTCTCTTTAAATCGTTCAGCGTCTAGGGGACCTAATAGTTTAAATTAGTATAATCATCGTATAGTCCCTTATCTTCTTAAGGATTATTATAATTAACTTCTTTATAGTCCTCTTATACTTATCGAATAGTATCCTATCTATTATCGTTCCTATCCTACCTTAGTAGTTCTTAAAAGTAGCTTCTTAATATAACTCGTCGTCTACGAGTTTAATATAGTTAATAGTAATATAGTCCTTCCCAGTTATATCCTAGTCCCTAGTATATAGTAAATTAGTAATAGGTATATACTAACTATACTTCCGCTTCTAGTCAGTAGAACTTATATTAATAGGGTTCTCTATCGTAATAAGGGTCGATATACTAATCTACTAACTAATAGTAGGTTCTAACTACTATAGCGTCCTCGGTATAGGAGTTAATTATTATTAGTTCCGTCTTATCGTCCTTTAATAAATTATTTAATTCTAGTTTCTTCTAAGTTTTTTTAATATTAACTAGTTCCTTAAGCTTTAGTATCTCGTCTAGGCCTAGGTTTAAAATATTATCGTTTAGAAATATAAATCTTAGTAGCTTATCTTCGTATACGTATAGGGGTATTAGTTAAATTTCTCCTTCGGGGTCGTATAGAATCGTAGTAATTAGCTATCCTATTTTAACTAATTCTTAATAGTTAGAGACCTACTTCTAATATTGTATAATAATAATCTTATACTATTTATTCTCGTCGATAATAATAGTATTATCTTCTTTAGGTTTCTTCGCTCTAATAACGTTTACTTTTACTTTAGGCGTTTTCTTATCTTTAAGCTTCTTAAGAAAGTATCTCGAACCGTTCTTATTAGTAAGATATACCTAATAATTATCCTTATAATATATAGTAAAAAATATTAAGGCGTATTTAGGGTGTTATATATTAAATATATCTAATTACTCTTTAGGGGCCTTAGCTTATTCCTATACCGGAGCTTAGATAGTATTTACGCGTCTTTCTGGTTTATCTTTATAGTCTTTTATTTAATGTCCTTTCTTACTATATTTAAAGTATTCGCTATTCTTATATCTTTTCTTTTACTTATCTAAGAATAGTTTCTTCTTTTAGGTCTTACCCTATAGTTTTTATACCCTAGTAACTTACTAGTCTATAATATCGGGGTCGTAGTTCTCGCGATTCTTATAATATTCCTTATTTTATAGCTTCTTATTAATATACCTATAGTTTCTAAATTTCTTAAGCTTTCGCTCCTATTAGCGAGTATTAATCCGTTCTACTTCTTTAATAAATTCAGTTAAATCGATTAAATAATTATCCTTTAAAAGATCTACGATCTTATCCTTAATAAAGTCCTTAAGTCTATAGTAGTAATCAGTATAAAGAGTATTATTATTCCGTTCTAGTCGTCCTATAATACGATAAAATTCGGTCGTATAGTCGACTACTAATTCTTTTTATTAAAGAGTACGGAGCTCTCTTTCTACTTTTTTAGTAAGATTAGAGTCGCTATAGAGTTTTCCGAGTTCTTTAAGGAATATATTAATATCTTTAAATAACTCCTATATACGTTCTTTTCGGTCCTTCTTATTATCGTTCCGAAAATAGTCTTCTAAATATAGTTCGAACTAATCCGCTGCGCGTTCTCTTAGTAAGTTACTTACCTAAAGGACCTACTTATCCCCTATTAAGTCTCTAAACTTAAGATAGATACGAATCTAGTGTTTGAACTACTTAAACTTAGTTCTATCTCCTTTAAAGGGCTTAGGTTCCTTAATCTTAAATTTCGTATCTCTAATACCGATTATACCTACCTAGGTAGATAGATTAGTGACTAAAGTATTACTTAACTTATTACTAACGCTAAGAGTAGATATATTAAGAGAGCTAAGTCTATTAGTAATTTTAGAGATACCTAAGTTTAGCGATTAGGGTTAACTAAGTACTAATAGTTAGGTTAACGCTGATTTACCTAGTACGGACTTATTCGAACTTATAGATGTTATACTCCTATTAAGAAGGTAGTTAAAATATTAGGGACCTCACTAGATAACAAGTTATTAAGTATAATTCTAGGCTTTACTCGATAGTAATAGAAGTATTAGGAATACTAGAGCTGCGTCGAATAAGAGTTAAGATATAACTTAGGTTGACTACAGAAGCTATAGATATATATAGGAAACTCGTATTTATATACTTATAAGATGTTTCCCGATTAGGCAACTTTAGTTAGTTAGATGGTAAGATAGTAAGGCAGCTTGCTATCTTACTAACTTACTAGAGACTTCCTTGTTGGGCTTAGCGCGCTAAGTCCTCCTGACTTACACGTGCTAGGCTTCCTCGCCTGACCTTCCTATATCTTCTATTATAGCCGCATAGCGGTCGTGGTCCGTAATATTTAGGTCGAAGGTTAAGTTAATAGTATCTTCTAGAGGGGTTATATTATATAGTTTGGCGAAGCCGACGTAGATAGGATTATAATAAGGATAAAAAAGAGACTAAGGAGGGTGCTAGTACTTAATTTCTCCTGCGCTATATATTAGTTTAAGTTTTTAATTTATAATTTCTAATCTACCAGCTTATTTAGCTATAATCTCTTAGGGTATATTATTTCGATCAGCTTCCGATAAAGAATTAAGCCGTTTCTTAAGGTTAAGTCTTATGTATTAAACAGTTATTCCTTATAAACCTAGGATACTAATATATATAAAGGTGACCGGAATACCTGTATATATTATATTATTATATTCCGCGTTTCGATAATAGAACTCCGCCGATACTATAGAGTTAGCTGTAGTTATATCGCTATTATAGTTATATCCCTAGTGACTATTATAACGTTTTTAGTATCCTTCGCTCCCTCCCCTATTAACTCTAGAAGTAATATTAGTTCTAACTCATCTTCCGACCTACCCCCTTTAATACGCGTCTATAAGGTCCTACTACTACTAATTAAGAGGCCCGATTTTTTTCAATTATAGCCGTGCGTACTATAGCTATAATATATATTTAAGGAAGTTCCGCTTCGTATAATAAGCCTTTTAAGGCCGGGGAGGGAGGTAATAATTATAGTCGTATATATCTCGGTCGTACACTATATATCTATCGGATATATTAGTGTAATTAAATAATAAAACTTATAGAGGCGGGGATAGGAAGTAGACAGGAGGGTAGATTAGGATATATACTCCTATTAGCGTTATTAATACCGTAATCGGTAACGATATATATAATAAAGTAAGCTAGATTAATATAAATCGTAATTAAGCCCAGTGAGAAGACGCTAACGAGGCCGATCTTCTAATATTAACGGAGCTAGAGGCAGTTAAGGATAAAGAACGGGAGATAAAGACTGGAGGCGAAACCATAAGTTAGTTCTAGTAATGTAAAAGGAAAATCGAGTTAATATATATAACAGATCGGTAGAGATATTTAAGGTCTAATTTATGACGAAGTCGGTGTATAAGTTCTAAATAGAGTTAAATTGGTTTTTAATAGACCTTATAAGCTAAATACGTCAGCTACTACACCTATTAGTAAAGACTAATTAAACGCTCACTAGTTATTAGAAATAGGGCGTATTATTAGCGTATCCATTAATATAGACGTAAGAAAGGCCGAGACTAAGTATACTATACCGATATATAGCCCTACCCGTAGATATCGAAAGCCCGGTGGGATTAACCACTAGTAGAAGGTTATAATCGAGGCCTTAGGAAAGTATAGACCGATATCGAAGAAGTAGTATACTAGGAAGATAGTCTATATACGAAGCCCGGTTAGTACACGATTCTGTACTCTGATCTTTCTATAACAGCCTATTTCGTCTAATGTGGTATGTATGTTACGCACCTTAAGATAGGTAACCGAATCGCTCGTTAAGTCTACCGAGTCGAGAGGGTAGTCGATTTAAAGATAGAGGGTCGTAATTGAGCATATTACCTATCCTATCGAGTACGCCTAACTACCCTAAATAAGATAGTTAGGAATCGTTAGCGCGCGGCGCTCGAGTCGAAGTCGGACCCAATATTGTAGGATGGTAATAAATAGAGATAGAGCCAGTAGGATTGCCTTAATAACCTGTGCAAAACTTAGTTAAGCCCGGACGAAGCCGTAGGTGTACTTACGATCGACGTTATAATGTCCATCTTGTTATTACCTCGGCTTAAATGTGGGTTAGAGTTGCTTCGCTTAGATCGTACAGCACTATCCGTAATTTTCTAAAGGTTCGAAATAGTTCACAAATAAAAAGCTTCCGTATATATTTTATAGAGCGTTATAGAAATAGCTATAAATCCCTAGAGTTACTCTTAGCTCCTCGAGAAAATTGGTGTTATTTCTAGTTATAACTTAAAAGTATAGGGGCCTTATAGCTCCCGTATTCAGTGTTATAATCTTTTTATACCTAGGTAATTAGTAAGTAGGTCGGGTTATTACGATAACGGAGACTCCGAGGACTAAAACTAAACCTTCGGGACATAAGTGATTAAGAGATTAAACGTACCTATTTACCATTTAAACGTAGTGCTAACTAAATATTATTTAATCTGATATCGCTAGTAAGGTGTAAGACCTACGCCTCGATTATATAGTTTCCTAGCTATTTACTATAAAAAGATAGTAACGAGGCAGCTTAGGTTAACTCGCTGTTATAAATATTAGTATTATTAAAGCATACTAAGACTTAAAGATAGCTAATAGGATAGTGCGAAGAACTAGGATTTTTAAGGAAATACTATAGTAATACTTATCGATAGGTAGTAGTAATAGGTAGCTCCTAATACCGCGGTCTTAAAACCAGGATACTCCGATCTATATAAATAGCTAATAGAATAAAAAGAAAGGGAGGATAAGAGATTCGAAACAAAATAAGGTTTCTCGAAGCGAATATAGGTGATATTTTGCCTGATTTAGCCTAATAAACTTCGCCTAGATTCCTGACTAAACTCGTACTCGGCCTCTAACCCATTTTCCCTATTACCTAAAAATCACTTCTTATTTTATTCCTCGGCTCTTTTAAGACAGCTTATACCCCCTACGCCTATAGCGTTATCTTATTACTATATTTATTACTTACTTTCTATAAATGGTCGTAATTTTTATCGCTAGCGTCGTGGTACCTTATACGTAACTTTAGGCACCTATTTATAGAATCTTTACTTTGGTGGATATTTATGGTAACTACCTTAATCGGTTAGATTAGGCTTTAAATATAGTACATACTTAAGCCCTCCGTCGTACTCGATATTTTGTTAGGCTTTAAGCCCGTGTATTTATAGCTGAAGCTTTACTATTTCTATAGACTGGTAATCTTCGTTTAACTTACTAAATATAAGAGTATATTACGTCGTTATTTATTATCTACTTATAGATTGCTCGTAGCGTAGGATAATACCCTAATATCTAGCCTTAGGCTCCTATAACTCGTGAATAACTCCTCTTAGATTAGATACACTGAATAAAGATAAATATAAGATTTACCTCTTACGTTAGACTTAGATATATTATATCGGCTGAGTATATTAAAAGATCTATTTTTTTCTGTTTTTTTCTGTTTTTTTTTTTTATTATTCTTTTTATAAAAAAGCTTCAGCGCTAGAAGATAAGTACTGATTTCTATATTAGGCGTAAGCCCGAGTTAGGTTATTATTAAGTAATCTATAGTTAATATATAGTCGTACAGCTATTATATTAGTACCGGAGAAGATTTAAGTAGATCTGATTGATGGACTTGGAACTCCCTTTATACAGATTTTTTACACGACGGTAAGGAATAGACCTCCATATTCTTAGTTTAATTACGATATCCGAAACACTTATATGTTAATGGAAGGCGTAATAAAGAGGTGAAAACTCTAAGCGAGTACTTTAGAGCTAAGGAGGGTCTGGACGCGCTACTACCCTACGTCGGGACTTATTCCCGAACCGTTTAATTATACTACTTAAGCCCCTAATATACTGTTATTACTATACTTTAGGAAAACTTTAATTATAAGGACGACGTATAAGATAATATACTCGACCTTCGTAACGGTATATATAAGGCGAAATGACCTATAGAATACTTAGTATTTAATATATTAATCTTCGGTGTGTATTCTTTACCTTATTAATAATGGTCGTAAGGCGGATAAATACCCGGGGCTTCTTACTTAATATTACGCTTTAGGAGACCTTACTTCCTTTAAATTATTAATAGTAATACCTCGATAAGTACTAAATACTATACTATAAATAGGAAGATGGACCGTATAGTACGCTATTACTATACGATAATAAAATTCTGTTAGTTATAATATAGAGATAATTAGTTAACGCGCTTCTATATTAATTATAATATTCGTCTAAGAAGGTTCCTAAATACTCTAGCTACGTCCCTTAGAGATCTTATAATAACTTAACTTATCTTACTGTTTAGCGTTCATACTCTAATAACTATAATAAATCTATTATATTAGCTATTACTGGGCGCTACTTAGTCAGCTATTAGATCACGGTGGACGATCGGTTTTAAAATACCTACCTCTATTGTCTCGTATCTACATCCTTAATCGTATAATTATAGCTAGCTTATAAACGATAAGAGCGTAGGCTATAAGTAATCCCAAAATAGTAATAACGCTCTCGGTGGATAGAGGTAAGGGAGTTAAGGTTAATATTAAGAGAGCCTTTTGTAGCGCTAAGGTCGAGATCGAGGTCCAGGTTAAAGGTCACCGTTTATTAGGAAGGATATCTGGAAGGATGTTATATTAATCGAACAGCGGATGGATTAAGATTAATCGTTTAATATAGCTAAGCTCGGATATAAGGGATGCGGTGTTTAGTATAGTTGGCCGTAGTACTGTTTTAGTCTGAATTATAACGTAATATAAGGTCGGGATAGGTACGTTATCGTCTATATAAGGGGCCGTTATCTCTATGCACGCTTTATAGTAATAACTAAAGGTGCGAAACCTCTTCTCGTACGGAAGGTTAACTCATTCTCTGCTGTGGCGACCGCTTTACGATGGGTCTTTAAGATACTATAGAACCCTTCTAATTCTTAACCGGGAACATCGGCGCACTTTTAATCCGAAATGTTGCATAAGGAAATATCCTTATTATTCGATCTCGTCTCCTCTCGCTTGTTCTCTATAGAACTGAATATTAGTATTGACTAAGAAAAGAAAACAGAAGATGGTTAATCATATTAAGGAAATTAATAAGATCTATAAGCTAGGGCTCCGATAGGAGTGGAAGACCTAATAGGTAATTGAACGAGTACGATTCGATCGAGTTCGACTAGGAAAGAAAGCTTAATAGCGCTTTACTGTAAAGACGAGAAAACTAATCCTACGAGGCGATGGTATTAACCGGTATCGATACTGGTAAGAGATCTATTTACCGAAGCCTATACTCCTTTATAAGAAGTACCTTAAGACGCGTCCATCTATTGTACTTATAAAGAACGACGTAGCTGCGTATTAATATCCTTTCTATCGTGAGATACTTATTCACTACGATATCGAGAAGCTAAAGTGGCCAGATAACTTACTAGACCTTAACGTAATCGAAAAAGCCTAGCTATATATAGGGAAGGCAATAACGAGTCAAGGGGTATTAGTAGTACGTAAGGAGATAGTCTTGTAGTAGCGTAAGTAGAGGTAATAATTACGGATAAACAGAGGTATACCTGGATCGAAGATATATATTATAATATTTAAGAGGTCTTTAGACTTAAGGGAGGTAAGGAGTATAAGGAAGGACGTTATATCGGCGAGATTATAAGGGTAGCAGGCCTAAGGGTAAGTTACTAGCTTACTTCTTCCTTCTACGCGATAATATGGACGAAGAGGATTTATAACCAGGACGATAATAATTAGTATAATGTCTAGTAGAGAGAGGCTATAGCTCGATATTACGTTATTACTATATATAGATACACTTAGATTAACGTGCTTTGAACGTTAATATTTAATAAATATCGTAATATAGAAATCTATTAACTTAATCGACCTTATATTACGATCTCTTTAAGAAAAATCGAGATCGGGCTTGCTATATACATTTTAGGGTAGTGTAAGACCGGTTAAGACTTTAGCTAGGTAGCTGGTAATAGTGTAAATAACGTGTAGTAGCGCGGGCAAATCTTTCCGTATACGCCTCCGTTGGACCTGGGGTAATATATAAAAGTAAAGTTCTCGAGCTAAGTGTATAATAAATTTTAACCTTCGATTGGAGCGTGTAGAGACTAGTCTTAGCGTAAAGTCTCCCCTATAATCTACCCGTACGTGGCGTAAAGTTCTCGTCTGCTCCTACGGCTTCGGTACTAGCCCTAATAAGGTTTGTATAATAATAAGGAATTCCTTTAATCCCTTTCACTAGTGCTAGTATACTAGCCTTTTCGGTCTTTCTGTTCGGGCTATAGGTGAAAGGTGGTCTAGTAAGATGGATCTTTTCGGGGTGGCGTAAGTAATGGTACCTAGACTTCTACTCGTTTAGATTCTGGCCAAACTCGTGTTTTAGCTCTTAGTTAAAAATAAAGTCGGTACTCCTCTAATAGGGTCGAAACGAAGGGGCCGCTTCTTTTAGTAAATAGTGTGTAAGGTTATTTCGCGTCTTAAGTGACATAAATAGAAGGGATAAGTTAGAACTAAAGTCCTTATAGGAGATTTGACTTTATAAAGATAATCGAAGGGCGGATTTGATTATTAAGGGCTACTAAGCTTTGGTGGACCCTGTTTATACCGCTACTAGAACGGTGGTTAGTGTTATAAAACTAAACTCGATTAAGACGGAGGGGGTTTCTAAGTAATAGAGAATTAGGATTTATGAAGTTCGTATTATAATATTTTACTTAAGGCTAAGGCTTTAGCCTCTACTATATAGTAACGCCTATTATAAAGAGTCTAAGAGATAACCTTTATAGTTAGAAATATAGTAAGATCTAGGAATATATTTAAGATTAGTTTAAAATTCGAGTTAGGAGCTTTATACCTATAATTCTTTTAACTTATACTAGGTCTTAACTAAGCTATAGGCGCTATAAAAACTTACCCTAAATAAGGATTTTTTTTTAATAAGTCCTCTTTATAGAATACTTCGATAATAATCTTTTAATAACGGATATATTATACCTTCGTTAAGTTTACGACTTTTAAAAAACTATATCCTCGAGTTCGGATTTATTAATTAAGATAGGCCTAATAAGTGGTTATAATAGAAACAGTTTCGCATTAAAAGTTATTATTACTTTCTTCCCCGGCCTTACTATATATAACGTAGTCGAACTTTTAATCTTAATCCTTACTATCTTTAATAGATTTTAAGGTTTATATTTCTAGAGTCTTATTATATCGAGTGTCAGTATTATATTATACTTTCTTAGTTTTACCTTTAAATTTTTCTTTATTCTAATAGGCCCTACTATATAGGTCCTAGTTTTTTTTTTAATTATCGAATGGTATTCTATAATTACCAGCTAGTCGGTTATACTTTAGTCGCGTCTCTATTTTATTATTATAGAATAAAGGGGATATGAAATCCTTCTATGGACGAAATAGATAATTATTATCGATATAATTATGTTATATATCCTAATAACGGTACTTATAATCGACTTAAATAGTAATAGTAATACCGAAATCTTCGTACGAGGGTATAATATTATAGAAAAGATGTAAATATATGGCTTCTTTATTTAGGAAGTTATCCTCTTATCTATCTATATTATTAAGATAGTTCGTATCCTTCGCTACTTAATATAAGGTAATACGAAGCGGTTTATATATTAACTTATCGGTATTAATATCCTTATTATTATTATAGACCTAGGTATCCTAGCCCTCGAATATACGTTACTTTATATACTTTAGATTACTATTAAGGCCGCCTTTTACTCTATTAAGCTTAAACTCGAATTCGCTATCCTTAGTAGATTGGTACAGTACGTAGGAGGACCGCGGTAAGGCCCTCGTTAATTACCGATCACTTTGTCCGATGTGGAAGCGCGGTCCAGTTCTACTACCGGTGGAGAGGAGAATGGTGTTGCTAAATATATTACCTGGAATAAGGTTAAGACGAACGGGATACGGACTTCTTAGCTAGTAAGAAAGAGTCCTTTGTCTAAGTATATTATGAGATAAGTCGATATCGAGATTAAGGAACTTGATTATAACGAGATGCCACCTTCGCACGCTCGAACGCCCACCGTGAATCTCGCTTAACTAAAGACAGAGGAACCCTGATTCGTCCTTCTTAGAGGTTGGGAATGAGTGTCTTTAAGGACGGTAGTATACGGTAGTATTCCTTCTACGGGTGAAACATAAGCTATGCGAGGGCTCGGTATTAGTGATCGTCATTGCCGGCACTATTTCAGTTATAGATAGCGTAGATATCGCGCTCTAACGTAGTAGATCTGTAATACTATAACTGCTATTGTATATTCTTCGAGCAGAGAGCTAGTGGATATCGTACATTTGGTGGTCGTCGTTAATTTAATATAGCTTAAACGCGTAGTTTGAAGCGCACGTTAAATATATATAACCTATATGATTAGGAAAACAGCGTCCTATAGGCCAAATTAGAGGTCGTACCTCCTTTAAACCGCGTACTGGATCTAATGTATAGTAAGGCTAACTATAGCGTCCTTAATAGTAAGGTATTACGTGCGGTGATCGTATTTAATAACTAGTTTAAGTGTGGTGTACTGTAAAAAGATATTAACGTATTCTGTGGCTTACAGAATATACATCTCGATATATTCGTAGTTAGGGGACTGCGTCTGAGACACTGGTGAATAGAGAGATTAATAGGCATCTAAGGGCGAATAATGCGCGTAAAGATTGATAAAGAGGTTAATAAGTTTAAAAAACGAATGGTAACGGCCGATAATAACACCGCTGCTGTTACGTGGAAGGAGGGCCTCGCAGAGACTGGAATTGAGACTAAAGTATCAACAGATATAATCCGTAGGGAAATGTACGCTGTAAGTGTGCGAAGGTCGACTCTGTACGTAAAGAACAGCTCTCTGAGAGTTACTCTGACTCCAGGTATGCAGACGCGGTATATGAGCTTGCGCGAGAATATCAAGATGAGCCACAAACGCATGAGCTGGGCGCCGTCAGCCATTTCGTATGCTCGCCTTACGTGTAATCGTGCGCTGAGTGGCGATGAAGGCTCGCACGACCGTCAAGGCATTCCTCTGCAGATATGCCGCTACAATGCGAGAAATCAATGCAAAGACTTGGATGGCGCATATCGGCAAGATGACCTTTCTTCAACGCGCAACGGGCTTAAGTTCCTCTTCGATGTCCCTTTCCCGCCGGCTCGTGGCCAAAATGCAGACTTCGTGCTGTTGTGATACCACTAGGTTTTGGATAAAGGGCAGCAAGTCTTCGCGGTCGGTGCACTCGTCGAGTGCATCGAAGACGATGTACTTACGGTTCGCAAGGGCAAGGACACTGTGAAGCATGGATCCTATTGAATTCTCGGATGGTTGCTGGTGACCGTTGTCGCATCGTTGGTATAATTGTTCGAGAGCCTGAAGACAATCCGGCAGTTGTAGAACCAATTGGAACAGCAAGGACCGTATAGCACTTTGCGAGTGTTGCTTCTCGGCACTGTTGAAATCGAAGTAGAAGTAGCTGACCACTGTACCCGGCTGAACAGTGGCTTCGTGGAGAATTGTCTGCAAGGCAGTGGCGCTGGTTCACAGGCTTCAGCTCATGATTGTTTCGCCTGGGTGTGTCAACACTTCGACCTACCTTAACACAGTCTTGCCGCACCCTACTGATCAGAGCATGTTAGCCTCGTCTCACCTCGCACGCATATAGGCCGTCCACACACCATTTCCATAGAGCCACAAGAACGAGGACGCCGAGCTTCTCCAGTCTTGGAAATGAGAGCTCTTCAACAACCATAATCCCGTTTGAGGATGCCGCTTCCCAAGCGCTGCCTGAAAGTTGGTGGACGGATCCGGTACTCGTAACCAGCGTGACAATCGGTCTTGTAGATCTCCTACCGTCAGGTCAGCTCAACTTCCACATCTTCTTGTGGGGCGCACCAAAGATACAGACTTACGGCTGGCGTGCGTCTTCAGCTGTTCGACGCCGAGGTGAACTTCTGAAGCTGCATGGCCAACTTCGTGACCTCGCCATGGATAGCTTGTGACAGTGTGCTGATGAGGTTAACGACATCACGACGATCTGCCCGGCCTCACTTACAACGCGTCATTGGTTAAGGCAATGGTGATGAGTGTCTTCAGCCTCTCCATCTGTTTCAGTGCCTCGTCAACCTCGGACTTGGTCCATCTCCACGTCAAGGCTGACTTGATCCGATCTCTTGTCCTAGATAAGGTTATCTGCTCCACCATCTTCTCGAGAATGTGTTTGAATTGTTCCAAAGGTCCATTGTCTATACCCAGCAGTTTCACCTGGTTGAACCATGCGCCGTCCGACCGGACTTCCTCGACTCGAAAGCGAAGGTTGGTCAGGAGACCGTACAGGTTGCTGGCTTCGACCGCCACCTTCTTCTGGTCGGATGTCGCATTTCCGACATTGCTGATGTAATTCGTCAAGGTAGTGGTTAGCTGTGGAACAGCAATGATGCTGGCCGTGATCGAAAGAGGGTCCATCGCACGCTTTGTTGATATGTTAAGGTTGTACACACCAAATGTCGCCGAGGTGCTCTTCGGCCATTGACAACGTGATCATTTGCGCCGGGAGACACGTGGAAACGTCGCAGCTCATTTTATACGACGACGTCCAGAAGGAGCACAAAAGCTGCGTCACATGCGCAGGGTCGACTCGACACTAGAGCAAGAAGTCGACAAGAGAAGCAACGCAGGTAGAAAGGTCCGCCTTTGTCCTTTGGCACTATCTCAGCTTCGGCCCAGGCGGTACAATGAGTTAGAGGAGCTATTTGTGCGAGTGATGGAGACTCGCAACCTTGGCCAAGTGGTATCGCTTCCACCGCAAAAATCAGCTGTCTGGATACTCTGTGAGCGAAATACGACCAGTTAGAGGGAGCGGCCTTTCGTCTGTTACCTCGATAACATGTTCGTCGATATTTCACTGGCAAAGGCGCTGTTGTCGATCAATATCGGTATATGTAGGACAACGAGGGCGAATACGCCTGGCTTTCCACCAATATTGCTGGCGATCAAGCATAAGTTCGCAAGGAGATAAAGAGAAATCAGCGTACGAGCCCCATTGTCGAAGATATTGCTAATATGCCTTCTATACCAGCCTGCCAATGCGGTACAGGTTGTTGTAAGTGCGTACGAACGTCCTCGATCGAGGTATTGCTACGGTAGGTGTCGAGGTCGGGTCCAAATTGGCCTCGGCCAGATCGCGTTGTTCACTCGGAACTTGAAGATCGAGCTGTTCACCAACACCTGCCATTTTGAATACGATATATTGGTATGCACGTGTACAGGACGACAAGGCGATTTGAATGATACCATCGATACGACTATTGGACTACTGTGTGGCTAGCAAATGGTGCTTGAACAATGGAGGGTCGAACTGCTAGCGTGCATATTTAGACTTTGGCTAAATGGAACAAATTGTACGCGCAGAGGATATTGGGCATGCAGGTACAGGCTTAGGGTGAGCCCCAAAATTCCGTGGAGTTAGTCACTGAAATGGGTGAGGCCACTTTGAATCTTGACGTCACATGACCATACAATTTACTACTATCAACTGACAATGAAGTCACCACCTGCCTCATATATCTGTCGACATCGCTCCGGTATCCTATCGAATTCTTTTCTAATACGCGCCTGACTGATCCTTTTCCACTCTTCCTGCCACATCATTTTAAGCTGAAGAGTAGACGCCTTTCCATAGCGTAATTGGCGTATCTTTTGTCTCTGCTTTATAATGCGCCAAATTCGTTCAATAGCCTGCAATTCCGGTGTCTTTGGCGTATGTGCACAGAAACGGACGCCAGCTTCACGTAGGAACTTTTTACCTTATTATCTACTCTTCCGCGCGTACCGTGGGCCTGATCATTATCTAAAAATAGACATTTATCCCATCGCCAGGCCGGACCGGTAATTATATGGTCCTTTATTAGGTGAATAAACGTCGTACGATTAAGGGAACCACTGCCGTCCTTATTACTATAGAAATACAGTCGGGACTTAGTATTATATGTAATAAAGGCGATAATATGAAGCTTCTGTGTTACGCGGTGGTAACGATATTGACATTTGTTCCTTTGCCGTCGAAAGATTGCACCGCGACGTCGATGAACTCGGATTCGCTTCATTGGACCAGGACCGGCGTGGACCTCATCTATACTGCAAAATTGACGAAAAAAGGATGGTGGATGGTCCTTCCAATTAGAACAGCGATTAAACCTCTTCTATATGTTTACTATGGACAGTGGCTAAACCTGTGCCGCAGTAAAGGTACCAACACCATACTCTTTCATTCGACGTTGAATCGTACGTTCCGAAACTCCGTCCGTTAAACCGAGTAGCTGCGCGATGTTATAGTGCGTTCGTATACTAAAATCGAAGGATGAGTTTTCTACTACTTCAACTGCGTGGCAATAGTGGTCTGGAAATAGCTCCTTCCGCCCTCGATTTTGTAGGGTATTTGGGCGGCGATACGAGTTAGACTTGAGTACTTTATAGCCTTCGCTTGCCGAGATGTTATGCTTCTTGAAAAGAGTTTCTCTCTTTATTTTACCTAGTTATATCGGCATCCCGGATTAATGCTGTTCGCCGCGGTGTATCGAGTAAATGCCCTTTTTTCCGAGGGGAAAAAGGAGGCGTTTGTAACTGATACTCATCCTCGTCCGCCCTTTTCCTTTGCTGACCTTCAGGGTTTGCCATTTTGCACTATTAAATGTATGAGGGATTCAAAAAGTTAGGGCCTTGTTGCAAAGGTGGGAAATCAAAATGGCCTGACGTCACCAAATCACTAACTCCACGGAATTTTGGCGCTCACCCTAAGGCTTAGGGCTGGCGCCAAAATTCACCGGACTCAAGATTTGGTGATGTCCGGAAATCTTGATTATCCACTCTCTCGGCTAGTTAGTGTATAATTCCAAGATTCAAGGTGGTCTCATCTTTTTGTATGGTAAAATCCGCTGAATTTTGGCGCCCAACCTAAGGTTTAGAAATTACAGCATAAGCTCAACGCCAGCTAGAATGCATAGAAATCTGTTCAAAAAACAAAAAGGTACAGCGCCGTGTCATTATTATTTATTCATTGCTGAAGGCAGCCTTCACGACTGCATCCACTTACCGAAGCTTCATTCCAGCAAAGCTTAATGGTGTTCGTCGCTCAAAAAGCAAATTCGGTGGTCGGCCGTGTCTGACGGCAGAGATGTTTAGCGACGTTCAGGTTGAGCTCGTGATGTTCCGAACTGATTGGAAGTTTTTCCGTCGCTCTGCCAGACCTGCCAGCGTATCTGCAGCCTCAGTCTCAGACTGATTGGGAGGACTACCGGAATGATGGACCGGACTCGATGTTGACGGTCCACCAAAGCCGGTGAATGGGACACTGGTAGGTGTGCCGGCGTATCGCTGAAGAGGCGGTAATGTTCTTTGCGAGCTAGCTAAGCCTGGATCGTGGCTGTGATGCGGACCAACAAGCTGTGATACCTGTATCGAACTGGACTGGGGTGGTAGCAGTGATGCTCCACCGGTATAAAACGACCGTGGATCGACACTACTATCGCGCCACTGGTCCGCTGCCGCTGCACTGGCCGGTAAGCAGGACATAGTGTTGCTTGGAATCGTCGTTCTTGCCTGTTGACTTGCTAGTCTACAACCATAATCCTGATGGTCTGGCCTGGAGCTGGTCGCAGGAGGTGACCGAGAACCAACAGGCGGAGTTCCCCCAGAAAACCTGGCTGTAAGTGACAATGCTTCTGATGGACTAAACCGTGCCCCAGCAGATTCTTCTGACATAGAACTTTGACCAGGGAATTGTCCAGGTACGCACCTGCCTTGGGGATACTGAATTGGTGAAGAATCCTTTCGCTCAATTGGTGTTCTCAAAACTGGCACAGAAGTAGCCAACTGCAGGGCTGAGCTTCCCATTTGAGAAGCCACGTTCGTTGAGCCGACTGAGTCGCCTCGTGCATGTCCAGGTGTTTGAGTGGATAACTCAGGATCACTTACCGATATGCCCGACGACCTAGAGCTGCCTTGCGTCTCCAGTTTGGGTCTCTTCGTTTCGCCCGTACTGCCATGCTTGGCCTTGAAGTCTGCAAGGTACTGCATATACTCATTGTAAGCATCAGTCTTCTTGTATTCGGCAAGTCGTGTGGCGTAAGCGTCCTTGAGAGCTGCGGCATGCGATTCACACAGCTCCTTTTGGGACGGATCAAGCGTTTGCCATCTCTCACCGGCCAAGCGGGCAATTTCTGTGAATGACAAGCTGTCGGCTTTGACTTCTTCCCTCACCAGGTTCGAAAACAGCACATATGCAGATGGCGGCTTTTCAGGCGCGTTCTCGTCAGGCTTTGGATGGCGACGGTACTTTCTCTTCTGCTCGGTCGTGGCAGTGAGTGCCCCTTCTTTGCTGGTACTGCCTCCGGACACAACTTCTGGCTTTGAAATGTTCGTCGAGGTCGGGTCTTGCCAAGGTGATCCTAGTGGGCGGTCGCTTGGAACGCCCCGGAATTCAGCAATCGCCCTTTGTAGTCTCTGCCGCCAGTTAGTCACGTGAGCGATGCGTTCAGCACTTGCAGCTTACTCGGCGATGACCCAACTTGACATTGAGGGCCTCCCTGAGACTTTGTTAGCACCATCTTCATCCCCATCTCCGAAGGTAGCAACACGAACAGGTCACTCTCTTGTATGTCTAGCACTGTTTCCCATGTATCGAATCCCTCCTCGAGAAAGGCATCATAGTACTGATGAAGGCCAAGCCGCTGCAGGAACGACTCAATGTCTGTCATTCACGCGTGTTCAGTTATCGAAGGATAAGGTGTGTGGTCTCTTCAATGACAGAGTGCTTCCCTGAAAGGCGAGGCGATTACCAATGTCATTCAGTTTGACTTCCCTGAGACGAGACCACAGATCACCGTTGAGTTGTAACCAACCAGGGCTGCCTGGGGGTCTCACTCAATGTTGACCACGTGGAAAATAGTTCAGCAACGTTCCAGAAGATGCCTGCAACCAAATGCCGTCGAAGAATGAACTTTCACCAAACAGTTCTCCAGATTGATGCGTTTCGTGCCCAAATGGGCGAAGGTTGGTTGCTTCTGGACTTCTTTGGTTGACGAAGGAAGGCAAAATTCCAGCAACGCTTGGTAAAACTCTGCACTCCTCGATGTCGAGACCATCACCCTGCAGAACAATCTTTACAGACAACCCACAGATTACCGATATTCCCTTGCAAACATCATCTTCGAAGTTTATGCAGGCGCTCTGACTAGTAAGGATGAATCTCTCGAGGCTTTGACTGATCGGAAAAATATCCACTAGCTTTCACATGTAGCAATGGACATGCCGAAGCCTACCGTCCTTGAAATAATTAAGCTGATGATGCAGGTACCCGTCCTAAGCGAAGCACTAATCGGCGTGACCCACAACTTTGGATGCTCGAGTCCGCATGTGACCTAAATCTTTGAAGATCTAGACCTCACCACAGATCATCCCTGAGGACCCATCTCCGGCGATGGTGTCACACGACTTATCGGGGGACTGGGAAGGTCAGTTTGAGATAGCCACGCTAGTCTAAATATGGTCCAGCTTATGTACTTTTACATCCACACCCTAATACAAAGTGTCGATCGAATGTTCTAGGCCTTGTTAACTTCTTGCCAATGCTAAAGATATTTACCCGATTTCGCCTCTCCAACATGCCTCTACTACCTTTGGCCTTGTATTGAGCGGTGCTTCGAAACACACGTGGTTGCAATGGCCAAAGAGAATAATTCGTGCGACATGCTGCGGTGGACTCTTCCAGCAGAATTCAAGGATCGACACACTTACACCAACTAGCTCGATGCATAAAGTACTCCATCGAGCAGGCAGCACTGCCAAAGCTGGTCAGCTGTACGGGAAGCGACATTGCTGATCGTTCCACCCCTAACTTCATAAATCAAATCCTTCTTATTGGAAGACAGCCGTAGCCGCACTTGATGGATTGTAGCCTCACCAGCTCGTGGCCAGGAGTCACGCATTAGGTCGGTCTTGTGCGGCACACCAACAGATGTGCAATGACGAGGATAACACCTGGTTGGATTACCAGATCTGTCTCAAGGTCAACTGGATTCCCACCTCATTTTTGTTCTTCAATCTCATTTCGCGCTCCTCTTTCATAGTTTGGAAGTCAAGATTGCCATTTACTTTACGTTGAGCCTTGCTAACAGAGAGCACGCATTGATTCTAGCTTGAAAACTTGCATTCGGACTAGCATTTGCCATGAACGGGGAATGATTAATTAGGGGATAGTTAAACGATTATGGCTCAGTTAGAACGTAATCGTGGCTGCACTTGATCTTTCTTCACTGGTGGCATGCCTTTCTGT
Organism: Neophaeococcomyces mojaviensis; assembly: GCA_030247915.1. NCBI lineage: Eukaryota > Fungi > Ascomycota > Eurotiomycetes > Chaetothyriales > Neophaeococcomyces > Neophaeococcomyces mojaviensis. The sequence continues at coordinate 45,228 of JAPDRQ010000174.1, forward strand.
TACGAGAACATCGTCGCCTCTTACAGCCAATTTACAGGAGTCTTGTGGCGGCGGTGGATGGGTTACAAAAAGAAGAATGGGGGTGGAGCGAAATATGAGTTGAGGCAAGGCGAGAATAGAATAGGAGGGAGAATGTGTCTGAGGAGTACGCTATTACATCCTATTAAGTAGGAGTGGGACGTATCGATTAAGACGATTACTTCTACGAGCCAGTATTAGACAACAGGGCTAATGTAGTTAATGCCGATTAAACTGAATAAATACAGTGAAATATACGGTTACTGTTTCCAGTATACGCGAGACCTGGTTCGGACCTAGTTAAAACTCGAGCGATATAGTATGCCCTAAAGAGTCGAGATTACGAAGAATAGTACAGGTCGCTTGACGGATACTGCGCTTCAGAGAGGAAAATCCATGTTAAACGGTATATAGGCAACTCTTCCATATCACCTTATCGGCATCGACGCTTTACGACCTAGACTGAACGTAAGTATTATAAGATATCTAAAATAAAGAACTGCAGTAGCTTATTCTAACACTAACTATTAATACAAGCTAGCTGCCGTATTAACCTCTACGTCGCTCCACGCGGTATAACCATACAATCCGGGTCACCAACTAGGGGTCCAGAGCGGGCAACGTACGGATCTTACACACCTTAGCATAGTTCTCCTCCTCCCTCGGTACTAACCCTCCCTACACCCGGATCACTACATAGTCGCCCTACCGAATACGCTCGTCCCGTACCGAACAGGATATAACCGCGTCCAGATACCATTACGAGGGTATATTCGGTTTCGCCGAAGCGATAGTATATACTATCCGGTTTCAGTTAAACCTGACATCGAACAACTCCTCCATGGGGGCGATATCCGTTAGGCCGGGTGCCGACTCCAGTTTAGGTGGTGTCGAAGATAGCGACCTCTATATCTCTTCCGCTTCCTCTACTTCTTCTGCTTCTTCTACTTCTTCTGCTTCCTCTGCTTCCCTAGGCTCGGTAAACTTAGTGGGCTCAATAGATACGGTAGGATCAATGGGGTCGATATCGTTAATATCGGAAATGGCTTAACCTCGTCTTACTTTAGCTACTAGCTCAGTATCGACCTCCTCAACCCCCCGGTGCATAATGGTATTCCAATTAGCTGTGTTGACTTAACGTATCTGTACTCGTTTTCCTTCTTGTTAGGAAGCTTAGCTATAACGGTGTTACCTGGCGCTATAAGAGACAGCATATAGTCGCTAGTAAGTAAAAGAAGGAAGGGCGGCTGTAGACGTCTTTCTCCGCTTCGATGGTCGTATAGACTCATAGGCAGCGGAATATAAACCATTTTATTACGCCGTTCGTTTCACCACGCCAAGAAGGCGCGTATATCTCGGTCTAATTTTGTGTTCAAAATATATGGTGTTATAACTGTTAGAGCAGAGCGTACTGTAGCCTCTGATTAGTTGTCTGGGTTCTACTCCTAATAGTCGGGGCTACGGATAGGATATCCGTCGCTCTACTCAAACACTTGCGGCTCATTAAATCCAGCGCAATAGCACATCGCTGAAGGTCAGTCGATCTCGGTCTGATCCATTCACGTTCAGCTGAGCTATTCGCGAGTACGAGTACGAGTACTTAGTTTCTCTCGTCGTTGGCTTCGCGACTCAAACTCAAACTCATAGCGCCTCTACTTTCGTCGTGAGTTATTGCACGTGGTATAATTTCGAAGCTGGTGGATAAAATTTCCCCGATCAGCTAGCTTGTAATTCTCGTGTTCTTTCTTGCTTGGTCCATCATGATCGTCACCATCAAATTCCTCATCAAACATGGTTTTTACCTCATCTTTGGACAATTTGTTTCTTACGTACGCATCGCAGAATATCCCCCATCTCGGACTACCTCGCACACCAGAACTCTACACTAGCCCCATACCATGCACACCCGTTGTCGTCTGCATCCGTACGTTTGCCCGAGCTTTTCCTAGGCTCGAGCTGATCAGCTTGACCCTCTGCATGACCGTCATTGCGCCGAAGCTGGCCCTTCTCGTAATGATCAAGGAGGTTAGTGGTTTCAGGATTGAGACAGTTTGCAAATGGGATGGATGGGTGAGAGATTGCTGGGTAGCTTCCTGTAGCAATTTATAAGAGGTGAGGATCTGGTCACACAAGTTGAGCTATTTGCTATTGAATCAAACTCCAAGCTGTTGAGATAAACATTGCCAACATGCTTCTCTTCTCCGTATCCACTCTTCTAGCAGCGACTGTGCTCCAAGCCGTATCTGCTCCAACACACGAGCCGCCAATTTTCCCTTTCCAGTTTCAGTACCTCTTCACAGCTACGATCAACTTCACTGCTCCTGCCATTCCTCCTGTTCCTCTACCTGGCGGATACACATTATCCGTTCAAGTCATCTATGGCACGATTGATGGTCCAGCAGGTAGTGGTGAGATATATGGCGGCACAGCTTATCCGAAGTACTTCAACAATCAAACTGTCGAGCATCCACATATCATTGTCTACGGGAAGTTAGATGGTGCAGCAGACGAGGGATACTTCCAAGTACATGAGGATGGAGTGGCAACGAATGTTACACATTCAACCCGAATTGTGGGTGTTTCCCGCTGGGTAGTATGCCTGCTAATATTGTACGTAGTATGTTACTGTCAGTGGAGAGCGTTTCAAATATATTAATGATGGATTTGTGCTCGCAAACACGATCATCAGTGAAGATGGACTGTCACTTATGGCACGTTGCTATTTGGTGACAGATGCTGTACCACGCGTATGAGGTGAAAGAAATGCTCCGCCATGCTAGGAAGAGACTGTTCGATGTAGGCATTGATAGCGATGTTTTCGGAGAAGCACAAGAGGCAAAAGACATAGTAAAGGAATACAACCGAACTTTCAATCCAGGACCACTTGCTAACTGCAGAGGGGTTGTAATCTGACCAGTTTTCAAGGGCTGACCAAGATGCGAGCAATGAGTGCTGGGGAAACAAGTTGCAGGTATCGGGAGTTTTTCCGGCTAGCGACCTGCCTGTAAGTTCTGAAACTGAAGAATCTGCTCAGACTGCCTTGCCCCTTTTGTATGTTGAAGACAACCACAATTACGGCTTTTCACTGGCAGCAATCTATTGTCTTTTTGGTGTGTGTATTCTCGTACGTCGATTGTCTAGTTACGTACTGTTTTATATCCTTAATTATTATTCTATATCGCGGTAAAAGCTGACGGAACAGGACGAGGTCTTTTTAGAAGCATAATTCAGCATAATTAACCATTAATCCACCACTTCTTCTTCCGAAGCATCGCGACTTTGAAGCTCTATAACTTTATAACTTCTCATCGCGTTAAGTGATACTAAGCTGCAAAGTAATAAAGATGTGCTTGATTTATAACTTTAGTCCCTAAAGATTGCAGGTTGATGCCTAGGTAAAGTCAAGACAGCTCGTTGAAAACTGGCGATTTCGCCCAGAAAAGCGGTTTTGGATTTAAACTTTTGACGTAGTACTGTAATAGACAACGTAACCTATTTCGGGTTGGGTTACTTGCCGTATCTAGCACTTCGCGACCAATTTCATCGCTCAATAACGATGGAAGTCTAACTCCGACGTAGTTTACAGTCAAGACTTCCGACATAATACAATTAATTAATGAAAAATGGACAACTAATGGATAGAGTCTAGGATTATAGTGGCGTTTTACATGAACATATACGGAGCCGCAAGGTACGTGAAACAGCTCCTTGGTCACTTCTAACTGGTCCCTGGAAGAACCACCTCGCAAAACGGTGGTGAAGCTCAACCGGCTTAATCAGAGAATGTATAGGTCAGATTTGCAACGCGAATAGCCGGCGGTGTAGAGAGATGGGCGTTGTTTAGCATTGCCATGCTGGGTGGCAGGACAGGGAAGAGAAGTGTATGATTTCAGACAGTATGGGGTGCGAGTAACAAGGGGGCAGTCACCATATGGATTCACATTATCTCCCACGATCGATTCTTTCGACTAATACAGAGTCGGCGTGAGGCCTTGAAAGATTAATTCTAAAAAGATGCAGACTGTCGGTAAGCAATGCCAAACAACCACCAGTGGCTGTCATAATTGACCGTCCACCGATATTCACCCGGAAAAGCAAAATAAATGCTATTTTCTATGGATATCACCACGTTGCACTGCGTATGCGGTCGCCACCTGATTCTAATATATACTGACACCTTGCTGACAACTCGGCGATGCGTACGCGAATCTCAGATTGCGTGATTTTGGTCCATTCATCCTGCAGCAATACCTTCAATTGGTCCAGGTCAGCCCACTGCCTCTTACGTACTCTTTGCTTCAATATATTCCATATACTCTCTTGCGCATTAAGATCAGGCGAGTTTAAAGGGTGTATTAGACTGTCGATCTAATTGCTAGTCTTTAATTAAGTTGTAAGGCTATTAGTACGCGTACTATACGACGGATCGTTATCCTCTAATAGATACCAACATTACGAGTCCTGGAGGCGTAGTAATTAAATCGCGTAAATATAATACAGTAGGACGTTGTCGATATAATACTTCTGGGTTATTAAATTACCTTTTAGCTTAACCACTACCTAATACGGCCGCTCGGCCTACCACTCTTATACGCGACGTTAAAATACGGCGTCGTCCTTATATTTAGACTTATAAGAGCGTCCTCGCCTGCGCGGTTAATAGGTGTATTCCTCTTCGTCGTTATAGAATATAAGGAATAGTGCTTTATAGTCGTAACTAACCCAGGCCGCGTAGTATAATTTAACGCCCGTCGGTAATGGTCTTTTTTAAATATTCTCAGTATCGTATCGCGTACCGGCTTCGCGGAGAATATAATCGATACCTATAGACGTAGAATCGAAGTGTATTTCGTCAGTAAAGATTATACGTCGCTAGAAATCGTCGATGGACTTACCGTCGTATATTTAATAGTATTAAATGCGACCGCGCCTCTATATAGTAGTAACTTCCTTCGATATATATACCTATCGATAGCGACGGCCGTATTTAGTATATCGATTAAGCCCACGTCGTAATGTACGGACGCTAATAGGTAAATAGTAATATTTAAGTTAGGCCTTATATAGCTGATCACGAACTAGGTTTTACGACGACGATACCAGGACCTGGTATTGCTCTAGTAGTATTATCTCCTTTCTACTTAGTACTTTTAACTGTGGACGATCTCGCCGGTATGCAATATCGCCTAGTATCTTACGTTTACGAAGCTAGGCGCGGCCAGTTACACGGTTAATTAGTGAATCGTCGAAAAACGTACGCTCGCTTTAGGACCGATCTCGATTATCGTATGCATTAAAAAAGCGTATTTTTTCAATGGTATCGTACTCGCGACGTTGAATAGGGCTATCGGGCGTAGTAGCACGCCTTGTAGAGCGTGTTGAAGGGGCCATTTGTGGTATTGAAGTTGCAGGTGTTGATGGTGGATGAATGCAGTTTGGGTAATGCGGGTAAAATTCGGTGGACGGTCAATTATGACAGCCACTGGTGGAACGCAAAGTGCTATGACGACAGCCAAGAGGACCCCGAATTTTGGAAACGACGACAACCTCAAACCCAAACCAGGAGGCCATTTTCATGATTTTGCACCCCGCCGCAGCGAGACGCTGTTGTTGGCAACTTCGGGCTTACGCAGCGACAGTATCCTGCTCAGAACTAGCAAGGACTTAATGCCGTTTCCCAATAAAAAGCAGTCCTACTATATAATGCAAATCAAAAGCGCAAGAAGAGAGACAACTTATGGGGCAATACATTCAAGGTATTATGGAAGTTCGATCACAATCGAGCGAGGATGACATTCTTGAAAGCATTTCGATCGTGCAATTGCAATTTTATCACGTGATAAGTGCACCGGCAAGGGCGTAGGTGCAGTCCTGAGGCATTGCCGCTCCAGCGTCTTCCTCTCACATCAACTTTCACACTTTGGGGACAAAAGTCGGCGTCGAAGGACAGTCAATTGTAAAGGCTCCAGGTCTTGGTTATCTGGAGGATTACCTTCGCTAGTAGGAGCAAAAGGGATGTTTATAACGCCACCCTTGTGCTCTACTCTTATCAGTTTCTAGTACCTACACCCACATTAAAGACGACACCCTTTTGGATTTCACATGTGCAAACTCTGACGCTGAAATTATAGCGATATGATAACATTCAAACTAATCTTCTTTCCCTCTTTTTATTTCTAACTATTCCGAGGTCATGTAGAAGTCTCAAGGCAGACTTCTTGAATTGCACAATATATCTAAGCAATCCCATGTTTAGTGGTGGTGAAGTTCTATATCTTAGCGATAAAGGGATACTGGTTCATTCTGACACTTTATTGCTTATCCTCTGCTTACTGTGATTTTAATCTGTGATCCCGTTTGCTGTTACTTCTGTGGTTATCGCAATGTACCGAAATGACCCCAAGGCGAGGGTCGTTGAGGTGCCATGCAAGAGACACAAGAGGCCATTAAAAGTGGCGATGTACAGGAATCTGAGTGTATATATAGAGAAAGTCGACGATCTCTTCCCCAGCCAGTACTGCTTAAAATTCTAAATCGACCCACTTTTCCAGCAAATAGTCTATTCCTATATCATCTGTCTCCGAAACGACTTCGGATTGTGCTTCAATGTTGCGAATATGAAAGAGCCGCTCCGTCTCCTGAGGTAGTGTGACTCTATTTTGTTTCGCCGTACTGTGTACCCGACCGAGTACGCCATGCGCGGCTCGGAACCTCCTCGTTGCGGCTCGAAGGGTAATACACAGACTGATGAAGGCGGATCGGTTCTCGCTTGGTCCAAGGTCTTCGAGAAGCGTGAAGAGCGCCAGCGTGACCGGTTGCAAGATAATCACGGGGAAGTGGTCCATGCCCCAGTTCACGCATTGCGCTTCCATTAGGTTGCCAATCGTAATCGCCGACGAGATAGCTATTGATCGCCAGTGGCCTTGATCGTCAGAGGACGCCGTTGTGGCGATCTCAGGTCTCCTAGCCTGGCCAGCACTTGCGGCCGCTGCTTGCTTAGACATGACGATGATCACCCACTGGTGCATAGCACTATTTCCTACATCAGCCGTGGCGTCCTATTCAAGTCACGGGCATACCTACTGCAAAGCAGCAATGTGTGGTAGAGTAATAGTGGAGAGTTTCATGCAATCAGGTAGCCTCTCTGGCCACTGTTGAAGCTCGATGTATCTATGAAGGAATCGTGTCATCGAACCTGCCGACCACGAGTCACCCTGCTCGCTGAACACTGCCTCCCCTTGGCATGCACTCTCGGCCAACGACAAGAACGCGCCGAAATGGCATTCGGCATGGAAGCTCATACGAATGTTTCCATGTTTGGGATATGGCATCCAGTCGGATTGCAATGTCGCGTCGTGGTTTTGCGCGGGTTTGGGTCGATCGGGCCGGCTTAAAACTTGCGCTTTCGGGAAGCTCAGTAAAGTGAATGAGTTCAAGGCATAGATAGCCCATGACAAGCGATCCAGCGACTGGTCTATTTTGGCCAAAGTCTCTGGAGGGAAAGTGCGCTCTCGGTCGAGTCGTCTCCTCCACTTACCCAAATCTTTGGCCATGAAAATTTGTTGATGCAGGATTGGGGTCCCAATTTTATCTTGGCCATTTGTGTTTAAACTGTATGTCGAGCGTCAGGCGAATACGACGCTTTGGATGAAGGGAACACCTACTAGGTCCATTGTACCCCCATCGCCTGCACCAAAGCCAGAGATATCTCCCCCTTTTCCATTTCCAGCTGACGCTTCCCTTCAGTGTAAAACTGTTCGCGAAGGTCTAGATTGGGCTCTATCTCATTTGGGCCCATGTAGTCGAGAAGCTTGAAACGTCAGTATGGAGCATCCAGCGAGAAAGCATGTTTTCTTGTGGCCGCACTTACACAGGCATCTGCCAAAATCATGTTCACCAGATACGGCGTACAAAACGGACTGTTTGAATCACCAGCTTTCATCGCTTCGAGGAACAGAGCCTCATCTACCCACTGCCACCATGAATGGGCCCAGGTAAACCATAAGGACATCAGGTGTGATACAAAGTCATCGTTGTCAGTGACAGTGGTCCAAGGCTTCGCAGGCACTGCCAGAGGAGGGTTCATTAGGTCTTGGATGCGTCCGGTCCGATAACGATGCTTCCGCGGCGAGGGCACGGAATCATCAACTTCGCCCACTCTGGTGCTTGCATCAAGTTGCAATATAGGGTCTAGACCCTCGAAGCTTTCGTCTAAATAGGCTTGGATATCGTGCCGTGGTACGTTACTCCGAAGGAGGTTGACGAGCGAGCGAATTTGTTGAGGATGCGCGACGCGTAAGGCGCCAATAAGCGACTCCAGTAGCTGACGGTCGCTTTCGAGCTCATCGCGAACAGCATCCCACGCGGGTGGCTGCGAGAGATCCTCCTGTCGTGTTTCTGAATAACCGGCATTTGTGGTCTCATGTTCCTCGTCATGCTGACCTCGCCTTTCGCTTTGCGGGAATGAAGTTCGGCTCGGTTGAGTCTGGGTATGTAACTCGGCATCCGTGAGGGCTGAGTTCTCGTCCGAATACTGTACCGGGCAAGTCAGCTATTTTCATCCTGAAGTGGTCGATGCTTTGTAGGCTGATCCGACCTTTGATACCGTGTCTTTCACCTCTGATTGCAGGTCGGCGTGAAGAGCCGTACTCGACGCCAGCTGCCGCAATACACTCAAAAGACCGTGGTTCATTTCCTCCAGTGACCGGATTCGATCCTTGCTCTCAGTTAGGCCCCTGACGTCTTTGTCAGCTACTCCGCGCTGAACTTGTTTAACGTCCTGTGTGTGTACTTTTTGTTCTTTTCCCGTTTTCGATCCCCGTATATGCAGGCTGTATCATCTTTCACACACTTTGCGCACCTCGTATCGCCCGAGCACCTCGTCCGCAGGGAGCGACATCTGTCGCATGCATGGCTTGTGTGGCGTCTGGGCTCCATCTTCCAAGACGTATCGACGGGATACAACGTTTCGGCCGTCAAGCTGCACATAATCGTAGGCCGGATAGAGTAGGGTTATTAGCACGAGGAATAGTTGCACAGAGATGGCCTTCTGTAACATGAGTTGGTGGGACTCAAGTTAGGCCCAGATGCGGAGATGATCATCCCTCCACGACCGGATTTTCTGTTGACGTCGAACTGCATCCGTTGAGCTCTGCACGACAAAAGTGGTACCGAGAAATGGCTTCTCATCTTGTTCGACAAGACGTGCGGGGCAAGCTATGCGCACGCACCTTTGTAAGGACCAAAAGAGGCACGCTAAGACGAGAACTTCGTTCACAATACGTTCATTGATGAGCTTCGATAGCTTCGTACGGGGTAAGTTGACTTAGAACTCTATGTGGAATTGACAAGCCCCGGGCGCAGTTCTCCTCTTATGGTGATTTCGCTACATTGTTCGATCACGTTCGGGCGATCAATCCCCGGTGTCCGCGATGCATCCCCAATGCTAGGTTGCGAGTCGGTTTCAACACAAGCGTTGATCGTGAAGTCACATGCTAAAAGTGGTGCAGCTTCACCCAAATCAGGCTTAACCATCAAACTCATGAATAACTCAGCTTCATCCAGCAGCATAGAAGAAAAGGGATCATTCTAGTAGAATTCTACGGAATATTCTGTCCAAAATCGCCAGGGTAACGTTACGACTTCTTGAAGGGTTGAAACACGTGGTGTGTGCTGTCGGGAGAGGCCTGGCCTCCCACACTCCTCTAAAGTATCCGCCTAACTTCCCCCAATCTGGTCTTACAGAATCGCATTGGTACTGGCTGGCCTTTTTGACTCGCCAACTCACCACTTGCACGCTTGATGCGTAATGTTTGCTGCCACCCCATGGCATCTTCTCGCAATTCATTCAATCTCCGTCACCTGATGATACCACGTTGACAGCTGATGAAGTCCGCCAGGCCGTCGTCGATATAGACGATTTAATATCACCCTCTATTTCCAGCTTCAGCGAAACTGGTTTGTCACATCACGACTTAGAACCAGATCATCCTCCAGATGCTCCTGTGGGAACTCGCCAAAAGCTACGGATGTGCCTGCGAGTTGAACCGCCCAAAACGAAAACAAAGTTGCATGTTTCGATGCCGGAAAGAAAGGAGTCAAAGAAGCGACTACCTCCGAGGAAGAAGCCCAAAGGGAACAAGCGACAACAGCCGCAGAAGACATCGACACAGAGGTGATAGAAGTGGTTGCTGCTAGTCTCGCAACTCCAATCTCTCTCGTCCGGTTACCAGTCACCAGCAGTTGTCGCTTTAATGACGTCAGGTGTCTTGGTTCCTTTCAGTCTAGTAGCTATCTGTTCCTTTACCCTGATTTCTTGTACTTCGCATGCCCTATCGTAGAAACTGCTGGCGGGCTATGCCGCTTCAAACTGGTAAGAACACACACGCCTGACGAGGTTGGACGATCTCCGTTGGTGCCACAAACAACCGTGGTTTGTCGAGGTTGGTTTCAGCCTCACCACGAGCTGCGAGGGACACTTGTCTGTTATTGATGACCACCACCATTACCCGTGTTGCTGTCCATATTCGCACACACCAAACCGTGGGGGCCAGCGATCAGCGCAAAATATATCGTTCCTGCCATCGTTGCAGCTCACCATGGATCTCGAGCCGCTTCTTCGTCGCAAACTGCACCAGCAGATGCATGTCAAACAGGTGGTCGCTCACCCCGACACTAATTAGGCTATAAGCTCTTAGCATCGTCCGCTTCGGGCTTCTCACATGCCAGTTCTTCGAGCAATGTTCTCTGACGGCAGTCTCAATGCTTGCTTCTGCGGCTAGAGAAGAAGGTTGGCCAAAGCTTGTCTCTCATCATCTATTCGTTTCGCCCAATGTCTGGCTCCCGCTACTATTACTTTCCGTAAGGGACTTCTCAACCGCTTTAAGTTTGTCTCTGGTCTCCTGTAATTCTGCTTGTAAACTTCTAATATAGACAATCGCCCTTTCGACCGTACTGGCCTTACTAGGTCCTGGTGCCGCGGCAGGCTTATCGCTTGTATCACCGTTTTCTTCTATAGCACCATTCCTATCTTTACGAGCTGCGGCTATAATCGATGCCGGCAGTAAAGGCTCGAGCTCTTCCAAGGCAAGATTGATTCGACATCTCCTATCTTTTCCGTAAGTATCCATCCTTATCACCAAAACTCGGTATTCAGCGGTAGCTATTATGATAACGAAATGGCTAGACCGGAGACCGTTCAGACCACGAGGTCAAAAATATATAAAACAAGCGCTCCGAGCCCGGACCTCGCATCGGCCCCAGTACTTAGTAAAAGTGTAATCCCACTTACGGCCAGCACTCATGATGTCTTTGGGACGACTGTGGTGTCCACACAGCTTACAAAACATGTCCTAATGTCTCGAAAAATGGTGATGCCAGTCCTGCTATCTTTGCCCCTACCCTTCCCCAAGTCGCGTCCCTGATGATTGATCTTTGTTCAGCCGACCTCAATAAGACGTTGGGGCACTACGCTCCACACTGAGTAGTCGCGCTACTCCGCTGGTCAGTTATTACCACCGAAAGAGGCGGTCCATACACTGCGATCGAGTCGCAGGTGCCTGTCATTCAGGAGCGGTAGAAATGACAGTACTGGTAGGGGTTATCGATTTTTGGGAGGATATGGTGACCACTGATCTCGGTGGTTTCGAGCACAGGCTCTCCACGCGTTCTTTAACGCGACCTACGCGACGCGTCGCAACCTCTTACACTCTTACACTTTCACACTCTCACACTTTCACACTCTCACACTTTCACACTCTCACACTTTCACACTCTCACACTTTCACACTCTCACACTTTCACACTCTTACACTTTCATACTCTCACACTTTTATACTCTTACACTTTTACACTCTCACACTCTTATACTCTCACACTCTTATACTCTTACACTCTTATACTCTCATACTCTTACACTTTCACACTCTTACACTTTTATACTCTTATACTTATTACGACGTATAAGTGAATTAAGTATCGTATCGCTAGTCGATACTTCGTTAGCGAGCTAGAATACCCTTAAACTGATATACCAGACTACGTTTAGCTACGCGTATAACTATACTATTTAGGTGCCGAAAACGGTCGACGCTCGGTTCGAACTTATAATAATATTCGGACCGCGGTTGAATACCTAAGCGAGTAGAGATAGGTATATAAGTTCGTAAAAGTATATTGATAACGAGCGTAGGGCGTCTCCCCCTAAGCCTTTATTCTCCTAAGTACCTTATTTACGTACTACTATCTATTACGGAGAGGACAATACGCCTATTAATAACTGACCGACTTACTCGAGCGTAATTAAAGTACTATTAATGGATACCTAGGGTTATTTATTTTAACCTTATAGTATTTTAGTAACTATAAACGGCTAGCTAAGGCAGATATTTCTAACGGTTTATTAGAATATATAGACCTGTTATACCGACTAGGACTAGTAGTAAAAAGATATATTAGGGTATTACTAACATATTTAGAGCGGGACGAGTAACTTCTAATAAAAGAAGCGACGGTATCGCTATAGCTCGACTACTTCTATAATAAACTCGCCTTTTTAATTTATCTAAATCCTACTTATAACCACTTAATATTAATACTATTAATATTAGTACCGGACGATCTATACGCCTTATAGAGAATATATATAATCAATTTACTTATAGTCGTACTAACGATAGTATATTAATAATAACCGGCGCCGATATTTAAATAGCTCTAAGTCGAAGTAGCTAAGATTAAAATTAATAATATATAATAAAGAGAGCCTACTAAGGCGAGGTAGTACTAATATAGTATACTAAACCTTCGAGTTTATAAATAAAATAAAAAGTTAGCTAACGCTATACTCGCGTTCTATTAAATAGCGAAACTTAATCCCGATAATTCTATATATATTATTAGAATAGAGCCTCGCGTATAGATATAAGGTAAGATATTTAGTAGTTATATTTAGCTATATCGACGCGTAACGACGTACTTAGAATAATAAATAGTACTTAATATAACCCCTAAGTTCTTATTTATTAATCTATATATTAGTATATTTATTAATCGTTAATTAGGGGGGCCCTACCCTATATTAACTAGGGTAATAAACTATAGTCGAGATAGTATCTCCGCTATATTATACGAATATAAAAAGATATAAATAATATATCCGCCGATACCTTATAATTTATAATAAATAGTCAAGTATTAAAGTTAATAAACTAAGTTCGCTTATAAAATAACGGTCTTAAAAAAGAGAGTAGTAGTATATACTACCTTAGCGGAGGCGATATATCTATTAACTAAATACTTATACGCCGTCTTTATTATCGCTAATAAATTCTTAGTCTTAATAAACTATATTATTTAGATATTAGTTTAGCCGTATACTTAATACCTTTATTATAACGTATAAATTAAGTTTAAGGCCGACGAGTAGTGCAACTATTACTTTCTTTTCCTAGAGGTACTTAATATAGCGTTATAGAACGCTAGGGAGCGGGACGCTTTCCGTACTTAGATCGCGGTGGAAGATGTGCTCTAAATAAAATAAAAGAATAACTAAGGGTAGGTATAAGCGGTACGTAAAGTATAGGACGAGTACCTAAAGAGCGAGTCGATTATAAATATTAAATATCCTTATACGGGCGCGGTTAGCTCCTCCTTTCTTAACTACTTAAAGAACCGTTATTTAGGTTAATTTATTAATAATAAGAGACGCTTAAGATATAATATAGCTAATAGGGGTATTAGTATTACTCTATAGTAGTAAGAAGTATAACTATATCCACTAAGATTTACGAACTCTCCTTTAAATATTTATTATTAAAGTATCTAGAATACCCCTCGTTCGAAGATTTATTAGTTATAGCTTCCTTTATAGATCGCGTTCCTAGACCTATTTTAAGTCTTAGAAAGTAACGATTTTATATTTATAGTAATAATATCGCTACTTTAAATCTATTAGTACGCCTAGTTTATCCTTTAGTTATTATTATTATAAATAACTATTTAATAATAGAGCCCTCGGTTATATATAAAGATAGTAGTATTTTAGTAAGGCTAATAGATATAAGATAGTCTTAAGTAGAATTTAGGGATACACTTAAAAGATATAATTAAAAAATTAATAGGGTAAGTCTTTTTATATTATTACCCCGTTCCGCGCTTAATAATTAAAAATTTTTCTATTACTCTATACTTACTAATATTACTTTTATAGATTACTAACTACTTAACCTTTAGAATATTAGCTATAACTTTAAGGCTGGACCTATTATAAAATATTATTTTATCCCTCGAAGATAATAATTTATTAATAGAAGAAGATAATTCTTAATCGAATAATTAGGCTAATTTTATTTAATATAAGTATTTAAACCTTATTTAAGGTATAATAGAGTATTTATTATTTATATATTCTATAATATAAAGTATATATCGTAACTTCGTATATTATACGAGGGTAGAGTAAGTCTTTTTAAAGGTTAAATAAATATTAAAGTTTAGGCTTTTATCTTCTTTAACCCTAAATATAATAATAGTAAATATTATTTTATAGTACGTAGTGGTTAAACTATAATTACGTAATTATAATAATAACTTCATATAAGATCGTATTAATAGATAAGTAATAGGTTAATCTTATTTTTAAAGGTCTAGGACTAGATTAATAAAGTAAGATTTCTTTAAATCAGTTAGATATTGATTAGTAAGTATACTTCTCTTAAGCGTTTAATTAGGCGATAATTTATAGTTAATTTAAGCGCTCCTTAATAATTAGTAGTCTTTCGATAAGAGAGATTATATTTTTTAAAATCCTTAACTATATATCTAACCGCCGATATATTATTTAAAGGTATATTAATTATATCAATTACGTGAGCAGCTATAGAGGTTATATTATTATACTACGAAAGATGCGTAGGTATAGCTCGCTTAGTGGTGGCTAAGGAATAGCGTAACTGCTGCCTCCTTACTAAGGGTTTTAAAGTTCCGCCTCTTCGGTTTCCTTAGCTCTTTCCTTTCCGCTTTTATTTCCTTTTACTGCTTGCCGTTCTGAGCGTCCCTTGAACCTTGTACTCAAGTTGCCCATAGGCAGAGAGAGTGGGAAGTCCACGGCAAGCAAGACCATTCCCGCGAACAGATACCAGCCGAAGCAGCAGAAGATAAAGATGAAAGCTCCAGCAGCCCATCTTAACCGTACCTGTTCGACTATAGCATCCCTTATACTTCTATCGATATCGAGTAAAGCCCAGAACCATACTTGATAACTTGTTATCCAGTGAGGTCCCTGACATCGTGGTTCGTACCAGTATAATAGCTTTCGAATACCTCTCCGTCCCGGGGATAGTCTAAATAAGCTAGGGGAAGCGTCTCGTAGTGCCTGATCTAAAAATTACGATAGTTAAATAGTGGATACGGTTGCATGTCCGCCCCCTCTTCGTTATATTTTGCGACTAACTCGGGTTTGAGGGACCTGAGTACTAGATGAATAAGCTTATGCTATGGCATTCCAACAACGAGATTTCCTCGTGGCGCACTTACCCTCCTTGAGTACATTTTGCAAGAAATATGTGTTTTTAAGGTTCGATCGCGTAAAGTCAGTGCGTCCATTCAAGGTAGTTGAAACTTCCACTTTCAACTTCTCCATAACAGCTGGTGTCGGAGGAGTAGGAAGCTCAACATGAATTAGTGACCACAAGTGCATCATATTACAGCACTTACAATGTAAACACTATTCTTCCGGTCGGGGGTGGCCCAAATCTTCAGAGTCCAGTGTTTGTACCTAAGGGTGCAGCTGTTGCCTACAGCGTATACTCTATACACCGTCGCCCAGATCTGTACGGGATAGATGCTGAGCTTTTTCGGCCTGAGCGGTAGACAGAGTATATACCACTTCATGACGATCCCGTTAATGCAAAATGGAGCTATCTCCCCTTTAATGGCGGACCCCGGATTTGTCTGGGAACTGGACTTTGGGTTAACAGAGGCAGCATATGCCGTGGTCTGTTTAATTCAGAGATACCCAAAAATAAGGCTGCCAGAAACGGAAAAGATCGAACACATTGGTGTAGAAAGGTAAACAATAACGCTGGTAATGTCCAGCACAAATGGGTGCAGGATTAATCTTAGACTATGATGTACACACGGGACGACAGCGGGATAATTTTTGAATAGCGTTATGTACGGAAAGACAATAGACGAATAAGTCAATTTGAGAAGAGTATATGCCACATGTTCTTTCGGCCGTCATCCAACTGCCTAACGCCCGAAAAGAGATGATATCGAATATGATAACCACTATGATCATTACGCCACAGTAAAGTGACCTATGCTGCGGTACTAAGTCGGCACTGAAATAAAGGGCCTTTAGACCCTTTAACGCGGCGCTCTCTGCCTTGTCTAGCCTGCCTTAATCACTGATCGCTTTGTTGGTACTATAGATGGCGTCGATATTCTTACGGGCCTATTTTGCTTACGTTTAGCAGCTATGTCATCTAGCTTCTTAGCTATAGCCTTCGCTGTCGCCCGATTCTCCGTAAGCTCGATTGAGAGTGCGTCCAGTCTTTTACCCCTTTTGATAAAGAGGGTACTGGTGGTTCGATACGATAAACGGACTCAACCTCCTCGAATCTCTTCCGTGAGTTCAGAGTCATGTCTTACTGAAGCTTAAGGGGGGAAGTGTATAAACTACGAACCAAATCACATTATAATAACTTTTATCCCCGAATAGGTAGTCGTTCTTAGTTGCAATAAAGGTTTAAGGAGTATTATTATTATGACGGTCGATCAGTATCGAGATCTAGTAGATTATAAGGAGGTACGTTAAAGTCTCCGGGCTGAACAGCCGCTTAACACCGTTATTATCGCTGTCCAACTATGAGAGCTAATACTCGGTTTTATTAGGAATCCTTAACGGCACCTTAGTAACCGCATCCCGATCCAGTGCAGGTAGTTTAATCTTGTTTTGGGGCTTGGGCATCAGCATCGGCGGCCAGATAACGTTGACACCTAGCTCCGGCTGCTTAGAGTAGATTCGCAGACCGACGACACAGGTCGCATTCCAGGGCTCCCTTTCTTCGTCTTCGTTTTCGGCGTCAGAAGCGCCGTCGTCTTAAGGTGAAGTACTCTTATATGGTGCAGGCGTAGCTGCTGTGGCAGCAGCGTCGTCAGTCTGTGTACCTTCTTCAACAGTTTCCTTCTTCCGCTTCTTAGCTTCACTCTCTTCCCTGTTTTCGCTCTCGTCCTTGAGGTCTGGCAGCCCTTTCAGATGTACCGAATCATAGAGCCGTCCAATCGTCGTGATCTTCTCCTTTCGATGCGGCAAATTAGCCTTGATGACTTCCTCGGGACTATCCCTTTCGTAATCGAGGGCCTGAACCTTGATTAGTACTGTGTACGTTCCCTGCTTTAAGTACAGCTCAATATTTGTACTCCGATTGAGTTCATAGTTCGGTCTGCTCCGCGCAATGTATTCGTCTTCATTCTCCGACCTCGAAATGCGAAACTGCAATCGGTAGGCGTATTTTCCTTCCAGGCCAGAGAAGTACCGGTTGTCGAGTTGAGACAGGACGATAACCGTCTCCGTGTCCTCGGGAACATCGACCTTGAACTTGGTTTGTTGATAGTCGATTGTGCTAAAAGGTACTTGCACACTCGCCCACTTCTGAGCAGTATACCATGATTTATCCCAAACTTCGGTGATCAGCCATGCTTACCCACTTACACCACTTATTCTCACCTTGCCATAGACACTCGAACGTTACACCTCAACGTTTCGTGGCACCCTTTGGACTCTCGGCAGTATCCTCTGAACCACACTATTGCGAGGTGTCGAAAGGTCTCGCCCTCCTGCCCTTCTTAAGTTGGAACACCACCACTATCGGTGGGCTGACAGATGCCGCTCCCTGTTGTCTCGACATTCTCCAGGTCTAATATATCCTTAACTTCATTAAATCGTCTAATACAATATACGAGGACGTGTAAGTTGTCATTAATGAGTCTCGTTTTCGCTGCCTAAGTATACCTGCCACCTCCTGGATAAATAATAAATGAGATAATGATATATTAAGGAGTAAGCAAACGTCGTTAGTGTTAAGAGAACAATGTTGAAGGACATTTTAGTACTCTTAATGTCGAGATTATTGCGTGCGCTTATGCCATCTTTTAGAACATGGATATAGCTAAGAATAAATGACGTGAGCAGGGACAGCCATTAGTAAGCGAGATTTTGCTATAAGAAGTGCCAAGACGTACATTGTCATTTGTTTTGCTCAAACAGCTACCCATTTACATTAACGCTATGCTCTAATAGTAGAAGCGTTTTTCGCATCAGCTGCCTTAAAACGCGCTTATTATGCGCTGGATGATCTGTCTTACCTCGCGCTGAGTGTTTTTGACCAAATCTTCGGCGGGAACAATTTCTTTAATAGATCCAAGAGCAGCACCTTTATTAAAACTCCGGTAGTAGATTACCCTATAAATAGCGACTCACACAGGCATATGAAAATAGTCCTAGTAGGAGGTGAGGTAAATAAAGGTCAAACTTACGCCTAAACGATCCTCCGCTCACTATCCCCTCTTTCTAGAGCCTTTTAGTATCTTTCAATGTTCTCTTCATGTGACATCCCTCTCTCAAAATCCTTATAACTCTGTCCAATCACAGCCCTACTATCGTACTCGGGCGGCTAGAAGTTAGTAGACTGAAAGACATCGTGGTGTCTTGATTTAATGGTCGTAGTTGCGCCGTCAGTTATGGACAGGAGCGTTCGTTTCGTGCTCGACGGTGCCGGACACTCAGTGGTTGCCAGGAACTGTGGGGTTAGAGAGGAGTGAACAACTAGGTGGAGAGGGAATAGGAATGTACCCTTGTGCCCATGACAATACCGTCGGCCCCTGGATCCAACATCTGGTCAGTCGATTGAGATGATCATTTGATCGATCATTCTTACAGACAAGAATAATTTTGTATGTATATCTCTAGCAGTTACATTTGCAATATACTACAATACTGGTGGACTGACCAATATATCTGCCTAAGAGTCTCTCGGAATTATTTAAGCATACTTTACCCGCGTTGTGTCGACGGAGCTAAAGAAAGATTAATGAATGATTAAACTCCGTTATCTAGACGTCAACAATTACTAAGCATAACTGTGTAATATAGGGTTGATTATAAGTGATTACCAAGGGTTCGCTAAGGGTTCATTGAATATCTAAAGCAAAGGCCACTGTCAACTTCTTAATACAATTATATTAGCAGTATATTTGCTCGCTTCCCGTAATCTCGCTCACACTCTGACTAGCATCTTTATTATAAGGCTCATAATCTGTTCTTTTGAATACTACAAGGGGTTTAGTAATGGTTACTTCTCCACGCTTTATACCAGGAAGGATAATAGGCCAATATCGACTCCATAAGACCGGTAGATCTTTAGCTATAAAGCAATTTACCCTATCCCGATAATCAAATTGGTACTTGATATACGGGTGTGAAAGATGGACCTGTAGCTATACTAACTGTTGTACTAACTGCTGGAGGTGCCATCTATAATCGG
>JAPDRQ010000175.1:0-64380 GCA_030247915.1 Neophaeococcomyces mojaviensis
CAGGCCGCCGCGCATCCGAACTTTCTCTTGTCAGTACGCCCAGTACGGCAAGCTTGGGCGACATAATGTAAAAAGGGGCGATAGATCATCATTTGAACGTAGGCATAGGACATCCGAAGAAGTTGCTGTACCCTACAGAGCACGTCGGTTAGTCAGTTTCTCATTCCGAACGGATTGTGGTAAGAGCTTTTAACTTCTGCCAGTAGTTGCGTGACCCGCTCTCATATTTGGAGAAAACAAAATGTGCAAGTAGATCACAACGTACCTGGAAAGTTCGACGCCGGCATTGTCAGAAGGCCTAAATTCCGTTGGCAGCTCATTGATCCATTGTTCTAAGTCACGTTCCAATTCACGAACACGACTGTGGCTAACTGTGTAGTCGCCACTGGTAGGTCCATCTGAGGGCTTAAGCGGCTTGGTTGGATAGACATAACGTACGACTTTTTGAAGAAGTTCCAACAGTTTTGTGTGGGCGTTCGTGGCAGAGTGCAACGAAAACGCCCCCTCCGGCATGGGTAATATCCCGTTTTCCTTTATATACTCGTCGAAAGTTTCGGAGGGAAATTCTTGGTCAATATCATCGTTGCTCAGCATTTGAGGTAATCCGAGCATTGCGCCCACGTAGATGTCCATTTTTCGTACCTGCCAGAACAACCTTTTCCGTTCTTCTTGTTCAATGATGTTGAAGTTGGCAGCGATCTTCCTATGCATACCTAGTCGACAGCAGGCACGCAATGCCACTCCAACATAGGCATAGCAGGTGGCAAGTTTCGCAGTGCCTTGGAGAAAGAGGATCATGAACATTACTGCTTGTATGGATATCAAATCTCTGCAGTCGGTAATATCAAGCATGGACTTTCCAACATTGAAGTACTGGTAGCCTTGCTCAGTGGCGAATTTATAGCCTTTCTTGTCCAGCTCACTCTCTTTATCATCAAACCGCCCAAATAAGCATCCAGTGGCCATCACGATGTATAGAAGTGGTAGAAATTTGATATGCTCATTCGTATAGTTTTCGGGATCAGTATCATATATCGAATGTAATCGTCTGAAGAAGGTTGGCCGATGCAGAGGTCTTTGTAAGGCACAACAATCGTCGATGGCGTTGCGACATAGCTCTATGGCAACATCTCGTGGTGGTAAATCAGGGCTTACATTCATCCCGGGCTCGAAAGGCGATGAATGCAGAGATTTTGGCGATTCTTGGATATGTGAAAGATTCCGGTTCTCAATTGGCCTCGGATTAGGTAGAAAGTCATCTCCAAACTGAGACCTGAACTTGCGCATGAACATATAACCTGAAGAATGGCCATGGTAGTCGTAATAGCCACTATCATCAAGGTCAAGTGATCCTGTTCTCCCAACCATGGACCGCATCTGCGCATCGTCGTCGGATCGCTCCTGAGGAGGAGGAGGAACCGTTCCTCGTGGGGATGTTCTGGCCGATTCGACGATTTGTTCAATACCACGTGCGTCGAATTTCGGATCATATATGTCAACACCTGGCAGCACAGACCTGAGTACAGCCTCGGCCTTCTGTAGACGTCGTTCTAGTGCTTCTAGTACTTGTGGACCAGGATTCCGACGCCTGTTGGACGGTTGATCGTATGTGCAATCTTGACCCCTCGGTTAGATGTTTTAGAAACGAAGTGAACACGATATAAACTTGCTTACCATAACTGTATACTGTACAATGCGTACATGGCTGCTTTCCATCACATTTAATCTTCTTCCGCCGACATTCGTCACAAGCTCGGGTTACACGCCGTCGCTTTTGCATCGGCATAGACAGTTTTGCATCCGAGTCATTTTCTGCACCACTGTCGTGAACGGCTGCAGCGTCACTCTCATCTTGAGGTTGGACGCCTTCGGGCAATACCCAATTTGGTTGTTTCTGTGGATTGTTGCTCACTTCGTTCGGTTCATGCGCTTTGTCAGCAACGCCCATGACCGTCTTCGTTCAGAAAATGTACAATCTCAAGGAGTGTTGAGGATCTGCTGTTACTCTTGTCACTATGAGACGCTTGTACGGTCAACGCAAGTATAATTTGAAACTCAGATTTGCGATGATGCGACAACGTGCGAGAAGCGTTGGTCCCCGAATGTTAAAGAGGTGACTCAAGATTTCGGCGAGTCAAGCTCAGATCTAATCGCGCAAATCCGCTGTCGAGTCCTGGAACTGCGTGCGGACAGAGTTACAGCCAGTAACTAAACTATACCTGAGTCCAGCGCAAACTATCAAAGTCTTAATAGGTACAAGAAGGATTCGAGTCTGGTTTTGGAGATTACGACGCCTGATGTGAAACCGAATGTAGCAAGTTTAAGAAGGCCACTGGCGTCATGCACTTGAAGGAGAAAAATCGGGTGTTCTGCCAATCAGATCGATCCAGAGGCCAGTCGCAGATAGAGACAGTCAGAGGGGCTAAATTCGAGGCAAGTCAACAATGCGAGCTGAGCTGTGAGAAGAACTGGAGTCAGTGCCACCCGGTGTTCTAGAAATTCTGTGCCGAGCCGTCGCACAAGAGTCGAGCATTAATGTTCGTGTCGATCAGGGAAAATGGAAACAGGACTGATGCTTGAAAAGGTGGTGGTGGAAATCTTAAACTACAAATGGCGCCAGAGGCAGATGTGACCCTTCGGGGCTTCGATCCTGCAGGCACATCGCCTTTGAGGCGGAGGTAAGCAACACACAAATACGGGCTAAGCTCGTATAGTCTTAGGGTTGCCCTGCATAAAAAGTTCAACCACTATCTCCATGTGTTATTACCATAAGGTCTGAGTGGCAGTGCGGGGAAGAATTGGTTTAACATCCGTCGTGGAATGCATCCGTTAGTGAATTTACATGAGTACGCCCACGAGACTCCTCGGCTACAGAAAGCTTGTCGAATAATGCTTGTGTTCGAATCCACCAGCCCCTAGGTTGCAAAGGCTCTTCTAGTAAACTATGCCTGTTTGGTTTGTGATAAGCTCGAGATGACGAAACAGCAGAAGAACCTTTAGCTTGATCATCCACCTCGTTTTAGCACATTCTTCGCTTGGTGGTGTTGGGGGGATGTTTAGGCTCATCTTCAGGATGAATAGTCCGAAAGTCACTATTGGAGATCGCTGAAATGTTGACTTATGAAGTGTGAGGTGGAACTCTGCCATTACTCAAGATGAAGTCACTTTGCGGAAAAGCGGAAGGATTTGCTCCGTAAAGTCTTGGCTCCTTGGTCATCATGATTCTTAGTTAGGTTGAACCACTCGGCGGGCATGCTAGAATTCTAATGCACGAGGCAGAGATCGGAAAATGAGCAGTACCATCCTGCTTTGGCCAACCTTCCAAGTACAGATCCAGCACGTGTTGCTTTCCACAAGGTTATTTGTTATACGCGTAAGCTGCTTGCTCCGATAACCGGCCGAACTCGCTGAGCCATTGCACCTTGTGCTTCAAGAAGGTCCTCAATGGGCTCAAGCGTCAGTCAATCCAGATGTTGGGATAGACGACTGTACTACGGTTTTTGCGAACCAGTTGAACATTGTAAAAAAGAAAGGAGTACTAACGCCCCCAACTCGGATGCGCCTCCGGCGAAGAATGCACAAATATTGGATTCGCAGCCTGATTTATGAATGCCAATATGCTTGTCCCTCTTGCTCTAGTATAAGTGGTGGAAAAAAGCCTGCTTTACGAAGAACCAGGAAATGACGTTCCGGCTGGTCAAGAAGACTAAGGAGACGATCTTCCTAGGAACCTTGCGTATAAGGCATTCTAGATCATGGTATTGTGTGAACCGTGGTAGTGGACCTGGGTAGCTTCGACACATAATACTGTGCCTTGCCCAGCATTGAGAGTATCAAAAACTTCCGACCACTGGCGAGGCAAGGCAGACCAGAGCCGTCGATGTCTTAATTAGATAGTGACTCTATTTCATGTGTCTAAGAGTCTTGTAGGTCCTCTGACGATGGTCCTTTAATGTAAGCTATCGGTATTAGCAAGATGTGACTTGAGGTGAAGATTGATTGTGGGCTCCTATCCAGTTGCGTTGACGCTAGAAGTGTGTGTGTGAAGAATTGAGTGTTGTAAGCTAAGAGAATGTCCTCGATTTTCGAATCCTGCTGAATCAAGAATCGCTAGGTGATATTACTGTTAACACGACCGTCATGCTAGATAGAGTCGTGAATCTCCTAAACGCGTGTTCAACATCGGCTTGGTTGCTCCCGTCACATTCCGATTTAAGTTTGAATGATGAGTGACGGATGTACTCGAATCCGTTGTATGGCATCTTGGTGCTGCAAACCTTGGCGGTGGCCATGAAGCACTGAAATAGGTAGTGTGTTTTGAAGCAGGTGACTCGACCGGAAAATGTCCATCAAGTTTGCAAAGGACCGGGCCGCAACGTGGAATTGCTGTTCCGAAAATCTTGCCTGACTGTTGGAACCTTCGAAGAAGCGTTAATCACATTTCACTATGGTTGACCAGCCATGGTGAGAGGGATAATAGTTTAGGCATTCGTACAACTGCTTTGCCCTACTGTTGCAAATAGATCATCCTTGAATCGAATTTTTTATCAGCACGAAGAGCTGCTACTTATCGCAATTGCTTACATGGAAGAGGTTTTTGAAGGTCAAATATCGCAGTGTTTCCAGCTGCCGGCTATTCTTATTTGCGGCTATTGACGCAGGTAACCTGCCGCGCGTATGTCGCGTTTTGTCCATTTACCATTCAACTGTCCCCCAAAATTGCATTCGTGTCTTCATCCATAACAGTCATTGTCATCATCTTCATGCTGGCACACTAGCATACGCACCAGTCTTCCGCACTAGCCAACGCCACTAGATCAGCAGCTCACAAAATTATTGCCTGACGCTCCTGTGTGTGTGACAACACCAGCCAGGTTTCCTTGTGTGTTGAAAATAACTCGGTCGGCACCTGGACTGCCGCCACTGTAGGCCTTGAAGTTATTCATGATAGGATACTCTTGGTACGGTCCAGAGACACCGAAGTCGAAGCCTTCGTAGTTGTTGTATGTGTGAGGGTAGTCGCTGCTGCCTTGTTCCTTGCCGCTTTTGTACAGCGAGTAGCCATTGGAGACAGCGGTGTTAATAGTGGACTGGTAATAACAGACGGTACCACATGTTGCCGCACAAGATTCCCGTTTGCTGAAGAGTGCCACTGAAGGAACATATTCTCGCAGATGGAGTGAGTTCGCAACCGGTTTCGCTGGTGCTGGCAGCGCCATCACTGCTGGAAGCACAGTGAGTGCTGACAATAGCTGTGTCTGTGTCAGTGTCCACCTCATCCCAAGTAGAAAAGGCTCTTACTGTGAAGAATCTCATATTGGCGAAGGCGCTGTCACAGCTGGGCGGAAATTTGGTTAGAAGTGCTGGTGTT
This sequence comes from Neophaeococcomyces mojaviensis, assembly GCA_030247915.1. Lineage (NCBI taxonomy): Eukaryota > Fungi > Ascomycota > Eurotiomycetes > Chaetothyriales > Neophaeococcomyces > Neophaeococcomyces mojaviensis. The sequence goes on from JAPDRQ010000175.1 coordinate 5,372, forward strand.
GGAGAGATGATGGGCTTCTTTCTCTTTACTGAATGAGAATCTTCAAGATTGTTATCCGGGCAACTGATCGTCTTATATGTCCTTAGACGGCGGTGTTGTACGAGAGTTATGGAGTCAGTGACTGGTGTGCTTTTGTTTCACGATTTCACCCATACAAGCGCTACATGATCACAGCCACCGAGGTCAAATGAACATACAAGCTGGTGGCCCCGGGTCCATTTTGGGCGTTTTCCGTTCCTCACGGCTGCATTTGGCATGGTCGCTGTTGTGCTTCTGTTCGTGATCGTTGTCTCAGCTTCCTGTTCCTATTTTTGCGCCGATGCAAGATGTGCAAGCTTGATGCGGAAGCCTTAGTAGCTTGCGGAGGGCGGACAAGCATGAAACGACGTTTGATCTCGCATTTGTCCTATCAGCAGATGTGACAGCAACACGATGTTGGAGTGGGGGCGGATGATCTTCGACGAGTGATGTCTTGGTGCATTTCTGATATTTGATTGGTTCGTAAGGAAATGTTAAGAAGGCTAAACTTTCTCCACAACTCACAGACAAACTTGGCAGCGATATCTTTTGGTAATCGTCTGTCGAAACTTTGTACGCAAGCGGCCAACTCATCAGAAAGCCGGTGGCAGCTTGATCCATGTTGTTACCGCATAGGCTGGCACGAAATTCATCGTCACGGCGAAGTCCCCAACTTCTGAACACGGCTTTCACCGGTACCCGACGTGACACAGTCCAATACCTTAACTCTAACCGGTTAAAGTGTGCCGTACAGCCTTTGCGCCCGTACAGGTGAGTCTGCATAACTTGTGTTGTTTCTGCTGAGCTCAACCTCGTGCTCGACATTGAAGCCATTGATTGGAGAACTCGACATAACCACCATACCATTCTTGGCACATACAAACGGGTATGGTTGCTGTCAAGGCATGAAGGCACGCACATCCCAAACACATACACGCTCATCCCAACCGCAGCTCGCAGCCCAACCTTCATTCCCGAACAGACACCAGTCTACACCGGTCGCAAATTCAGTGTGTCTACCCATGTTGCCCAGCTCGGCTGCTGGTTTACGTTGGTCACCGCCGCCGTCCGTCCATACTCTGCATGTCATGTCGTAACTGGCGCTAAGGAGCAGGTCTGGCAGGTGTGGACTCCATGTAATCTTCCTTACGGCGTAGCCATGACCTTGCAGGAGTTGCAAAGGTCCCTTTGGTTGACGAATGTCGAAGGTTCGAATGATGCGATCGACGCCAGCTGTGGCCAGCACACCCTGACGGTACTTGTTCCAATCATGAGTGAGCGCTTCTGAGGGTGGGAAGGTAGGTTGTAGCATGGCATTGCTAACTGAAAAAGGAGCAGAATGAATTGGGATCTGCAAAATCAGATGGTTGTTTGCAGACGCCGGCGTCCGGAGGTCCCAGACTCGCAGATGACTGTCGGAACAGACTGCGCTGAGCATGCCATCGGTGTGGGGGCTCCATTGAGTACTGTACGTGCACGAATGAGTTGGCAGTGTCAGCAAGCTCTGTTGTCTTTCAGGATTCCATATCTTTACATTTCCGTCCCACGACGAGGACGCAAACGTTGCTTTGGACGTCAGATTCCAACTGCAAGCAAAAGCTTCCCTAGAATGTTCTTGAAAAGTAGCTATCGGGAACTCGGGGGTCAGCGATACATCGTAGAGGCGCAAAGAGCCGTCGCCAGAGGCCGTCAGCAGATGATTCGAATGAACCTCGGAATGTGCCACGTCGTAGAGGGCGTCCTGGGTCGGATACCTGAGAGAAGTTAGCCGCCCATGGTCGAGATGTTTGTGCAGATCATACCACTTCAAGCACTGAATGCCTTGCGGAGTCAACTCAAGCACAAACAGCCTGCCATTGCCCACCAGTCCGTAGTTCGCCGAGCTTGCAACTGCTATGCGGTTATCAAAAAAAGGTGAATATTTTACAGCATAACCTTGGAAACCTTCGGTGCGATATTCAAGCATGGTTGTTGCCCACTGTCACTAGAGGTGAGAGTGTCGTTGAACTTACGCCATGGTCGACACAACTAGTCAGAATCTAGCATTCTATTGGGACTTTTCGTATAAGAATATCTAGGCTCTCCTGTAATTCCCCTTCGGTCAAGCACAAATGTACCCAACTATGTCGAAAACCCACTAACGCATACATGTGATGCTGACGTATTTCGGCGGGCTCTCGGCATGTTCTGAGCCGATAGCCCTAACTTCAATTGTCCCTTTTCCCTTCCTCTTCATTGAGGATTCTGTTGTTGAACAATTTCAAAGAATAAGATATGGCTGCGAAACAGAAGAGCACTGAGTGCACAGTATTGCCATACTGGTGGACTGAAATGAATTGCTCGTTGTGCGCTGCAGCACGTACATCGTTGAGTACATGCGTGTCCTCATTTCCCCGAACGACTGACAAGCACATCTGAGCATTTCTTGACGATGCCTATTGCTCAGCCCTCCAATCGTATCTCATCACGGCTGTAAGTGTCATGGGAACCCCCGACTCGATCTTTGATTTACCTAGAGCTGAGTGAGCAGTAGGGATAGTCACTCAATGGTGCAGGAAGGACTGCAAAGGATTCTGAGTCACATTGTGGTCTGAACGTCTGAGATTTGTTATGTCTAGGTCCAGAAGGAGCTTCGTTCTTGCTGGAAGTTCTCAATGACCTGATATCAACAGCAAAAAGGTAGTGTGTTGCTCCTGGAAAATTTTGGACAGACTGTAGTATTCTGACTAGTGTACCATTGAAAAGGGATTTGGTGGACCGCAAGCCACGAGCCACGAACCACATATCAAATTCCAACGCGTCTGGACAGGTCAATGGCATGTCACAGCGACTATAGTGAAGAAGCCGATGTGGGTGTAACATTGCCTCTCCTATACTTCTTAATGTGGTAAAGCACACTAGCCATAGCAAACAAACATTAGAAATCAGTCAGTCAGCGATGCTACAGACCTTACAGACCTTACAGATAAACGTACCGCCGTCTACTTTCCACCTATCGACGGACGAGACTTTCCATACCATGCCTTTCAACCAGAACAAGAAAGAAGCATATCTCGAGTCTAGAAAGATGAAGAACTAGCAAAGCTGCATATGCAAGTTGTCTTCACTTCTTTGTTCTGAAGACTTTCACTCCGGCTCGCTAGATACAGTAATCTTCCATCACTAATAAAAAGATCACTGGCTTCTTCTCCTAGTTCAGTTTTCCCATACCTCTAAACCTCTGCATCTTTGCACCTCTACATCTCAATCTAATCCCCATCCTGGTTTTGACCTTAGCTTGCAATGGCGTTGGTCAACGGTGAAGCAGCAACCAATAGCGGGGGCGTATGTTAATGCATCCCGCATGAACATACAGTCAAAAGCGCACGAAAAGTTACTCAACGTGATTGATGATTTGAGATCTCAAGGCATCAGTCGCTTCATCGACTTACCACAACTTATCGTGTGTGGTGATCAGTCAAGTGGTAAATCTTCCGTTCTCGAAGCTGTATCAGGCATTCAATTTCCCACCAAAGACGCTTTATGCACACGTTTTGCAACCGAGCTCATCCTTCGCCGAAATCCCGAGATTGCTTCAGTTGTCACCATAGTGCCTGATCCGAATCGATCTGGCGAGGAAAAAGCAAGACTACAAGGCTTCAAATGCGATTCTTCTGTCTATGATGATTTCGGTGGCATTATCGACAAGGCTGGGAAGCTAATGGGTCTTGAGGGTACATCCAAAGTCTTCAGCTCCGACGTCCTTCGCATCGAACTGTCTGGTCCGCGTCAGCCACACCTGACTCTCGTTGACCTGCCAGGTCTGTTTCATTCAGGCAGCAAGTCGCAATCTGATGACGATGCTGAAGCTGTCAAAGCTCTCGTCACAGGGTACATGAAGAAATCTAGAAGCATAATCTTGGCAGTCGTCTCTGCCAAAAACGATTACAACAACCAGATTGTGACAAAATATGCTAGAGCCTTCGATAAGGGTGAATTGAGGACCCTCGGTATTATTACCAAGCCTGACACACTTCCCGCTGGTTCAGACTCAGAGAATCAGTACTTCGAGCTAGCAGAAAACAAGGACGTATATTTTCGTCTCGGGTGGCATGTGTTGAAGAACAGAGACTATGGCCAGCGGAACTTCTCTGTTGCAGAAAGAGACGCATCTGAACTCGAATTCTTCAGCAAAGGAATTTGGACATCTCTTAGCCCAATTCAACTAGGCATCGAGCCTCTACGCCCGCGACTCAGCCGTGTGCTGCAAGGCCAGATCCTGTATGAACTCCCAAATCTGATCAGTGATGTCGAATCAGGTCTGCGTGAATGTCAGGCCCGTCTTGACAAACTCGGCACTGCGCGGGGCACGAAGCAAGAGCAACGACTCCATCTTCACACCGTCAGCGATGCTTTCACGACAATTCTGAAGGATGCTATCAACGGCAAGTACGACAACGAGTACTTTGGCGATGCGACCACAGAGGAAGGCTACGCCAAGAGAATCCGTGCCGTCACAAACAACATGCTCGAGCAATTCGCTGAAGAAGTCCGATGCAGAGGTCATAAGTACCAAATTGTGGAAGACCCTCCAGAAGAGCCGCAAAAGCGACCACCTATCAAAGTTTCTAAGGAGACACGAATTGAAAGAGTCAAGGAGCTCATCCGATGCAATCGTGGCAAGGAACTCTCCATCATTTCCAAAGAGGACACCATTACCAACCTCTTCCGTGAGCAATCCTCCCCATGGATTGATATCGTTAAACGACACGCCGAAAATATCTTTGACGCTGTCAAACACGCAGTCCTGAATATTCTCGAGAATACCTCTGACCAAGCAACTCGTGACGGTGTCCTCAGCTGCATCGTGAATCCTGCACTTGGCAAGATCAAAGAGGACTTCGACCTCGCTGTCGACAGAACTTTGAAGCAACACGTTCAAGGCCACCCTATCACCTTCAACCACTACTTCACCGAAAATGTCCAGAAGCTCCGTAACGAACACAACGCTGAGCATCTTAGTGAACTACTCGAGATATTCTTTGGCAAAGACCCTTGCTCAGACGACTACATTACCGAAGGACAACAAGTGGACACAAGGAGCCTCCTTTACGCTCTGACTGCACCAAATGAAGAGGATATGACGCTATTTGCATGCTCGGAGGCTCTGCACGTCATGCAAGCATACTACAAAGTAAGTGATCCAACCATCGGCCGCTCCTCGCTTCGCAGGTGTTTGGCAGCAAAGTCTCCCTGTCGCTCATCATCTTCAGCTAATAGGTGATCACACCATAACTAAACAATGCTTCTCATCTAGGTCGCTCAAAAATACTTCACTGACGACTTTGCCATCTCCGCCGTTGAACAAGGCCTGCTAGTCAAACTCGAAACAATCTTCAATCCCGGCACCATTCTTATCCTTGAGGAAGACATGGTCGAAGACATTGCAGGCGAAACTGAAGAGTCCAAACTGGAACGTGCGAGCTCGGTCGCAAAACTTGGGACTCTGAAGACTACACTTGACGTGCTAAAGAGACTCGATCGTGGACAAACACAGGGTACTTTTTCCCTTCACTTCTGCCGTCATCAACTCCAACTGACAAACATGAACAGGCATCGCGAAGGACGCCACAACGTTTTAGAATTAGATCATAAGCACATTGGCTGAAAAAAGTTCACAATGTCACAGGGGACGTGTTGCTTTAGCAAGCTCCTTTCTACACAACATGAATCCAGGACGAAGACTGCCAGGATTAGCCATCAGACTGTTGTTGGATGTACTATGACATACAGATCTCAGTTATCATGCACCATATTGGAAACTGAATGTACCATGCAGACCACTCACGACCTCAAAGCGAAGCAATTCGAAACATCCTACCTCTGCAACAGCCAAATTTCTGTCCTTCCACTTCTCTCGACGACCTTCCCTCTCATTCAATTCTTGAACGCATCCACCACTTCACCCAGTTCCCGAGCTTCTGAACTTCCTTCCTCTAATCTCAGCTGCACAATCCCAACTCACAAAACTCTACAGTTCGTCTTCTCAACCGTCATTCCATTCGTTCACCCACTTACCTATCGCTCATCGTTCAAACCACGACAAGCCACCAACACCTACCCAACAGCACCGCACGACAGGACACCAGCCTCTCTCTATCTCTCTAACTAGCCCGTCAGGCTAGACCATCTCTAGATCCGGGGAACTTCCAAGTATCCGTCGTCGTTCGTCGCCATTCTCTCCCACTCAAGCAACAAGGCAGATGGTGGCTCCGCTTCATGCACTGCTTCAAAACGCACTTTTTGACAACGGAATAAGTGGGCAAGCGGTGACTTGGTCCTAAGTAGCGCGAGATGAAAATTCTGCCTGCCTCCCACTCAAGTCGTGATTTCGGGTTCACAGCTTCTAGCAATCCTTGATGTCCCGTTGAAAACGGGGACGTGTGGTAGGCAGGTATCTCTATCACTGGGTCTAGATGGACCTACCACTTTGTTGGCCGAGCTCTCTTTATGAAGTACAATCAAGACTCCGTCAAAGAGTACAATAGCATATATTTAAAATGTATCTTCCATGTTTTTACTAACCTCTGTGTTTGGTAGACTTTACCCACGCTAGAAGTAAAACTTAAAGGCTTTCATGCTCCTTTCCTGCGGACTAACTCTTCGTACTCGCTTGACTTTTCAAACTAGCCGCTGCACTGGCGACCGCCAAATCTGAATTAGTCCCCTCGACATTCTTCTCCTTCTTCTCTTTCAAGCTTCTTGACAAGCTACTCCCTCGACTTCGACTGCCAGTTTCGGTATCGCCTATCACCAAGCCCGCTTTACCCAGCTTTATCACGAGACTGGTGTTTTCTTTTTGTAGCTCTGCGACAATCTTCTTCAGACTTTCCGCTTCCTTCTTTATGATATCGAGTTCCTTCCTTGCTTCGTCGCGTTCACGAGTCAATTTGGCTTTCTCATCCTTTTCGATTTGCTTGCGCTGTCTGTGGGCCAGCTTCCTTCGTTCTTTCTCTTGCTTTTGTTCGATCTTGCGCAGTTCTTTCTGGAATTTCTCTTCATGTTTCTTGAGTTCACGTTCATGCTTTTCGGAGGCTTTGGAAGACAGCTCACTATCCTTTTCAGCTTGTCGAGAGCGCGCTTCGTCGTACTTCGATTGTGTGACCGCGAACTTTTCATGGAGAGCCTGCTTGCGGTGATTGAGTTTCTGCATCTCCTTTTCGTGGTGCAGATGCTCTTTGGATTGAGTGGGTGAGTTGATGGCCAGAGATTCGAGAGATGTGGCTTCTCCGTTGTGATCATCTGAGGAAGAAGAGGACCAGTGGTCTTCAGCTGAGGCAAAAGAGGTCGTGGACACGAAGGATTTGTTGTCATTGTGTGAAATGGATGGTCTTGCTTGGTTCTCAGGTGCGACTTGTCGCTGTTCTGACGTGTCCATTTCCGCATTCGTGCCAGGTAGGTGATTTAGTATAACTTGTGGTGTGTAGGGTTTCAACGAGGCGGCAGCATCAGATACTGTGCCGAACATGCCGTCGTGCTGTTCTGTTGTCGATCCTGCTTGAGTTTGATCGGGTAAAGTCGTTGGTGCTGTTGGTTGAGTGTCTTCACCATGCAGTTGAGCTTGTTCGGATTCAACAACGCCGACAAGAGATCTGCTCCTCCAACTCTGGTGACTTCCTCGTCTTGTCGGTTCCGGTGCATTTAAGTTTCCTTCACTCTGACTTTGTGGCAATTCCTCATCATTTGAACAGGCCCAATCCACAAATTTCACTGCGTCGGCGCAGATGCTTGAAGGAGTTCCTCTTTCCACCAGAAATCGGGGTATTCCACCGCCAGGATCACTCCTTGTGATCATGAGCCATTCTACAGGATTATCCTCGGGATCGTATGGTTCCTGCTGGTTGCTATTGTCCACTTTGTGCGATTGCCCTGCTGTAGCCGCTCGGTGGCGGCCGACATGAGAATCGGCCGGATGTTGAGGCTGATTGCTAAGATCTATTGAAGACTGTGAGGCCTTCAGCTTCCTCGGCACTTCTCTAATGAACTCGACGGACTCGTAGGAGCCTCTCACAAAACCATTCCTTGGTTGTGTCTTTGGATGGTCACACGGTCTCGATATAATCATGTAATGCCTGGGCCGTAGTGGACCTGCCGAATCTTTTGTATTCTGCTCGTCGACCTTCATAGCCTTATCTGAGGTGATCAGAAGGGTCACGAAATCTCGTGCCGCAGTCGGTCCCGGAAATTGAGCAGACAATCTGTAGACCTCAACTGTGGCCAGAGGTGTTTTGATCTGTTCAACTCTTTCTTCTCCTCCAATGCCACGGACATTGCCTGTACCCGGTGGGCCTTGTTCAGCCAGTGATTTTTCGAACTCCATCTGCAAGCTCTTCTTGAACTTTGAAAATCCTATTCCTTCGTGTACGCTGTGTCTAGCAAACCATGAGCCTCGTCCATCCTTACTAGACATCTTGTAGAGTGAGAGACCCAAAGCGTTCTCCTGAGCCTTCATCTTCATTGCTTTGCCCCATTCTTTCTGAAACTTCTCATGGCCAAATGGGGGAGGCGCACTTCGTTCGGCGGACAAGGACACCTCTGAGGCTTTGCTTGCATGGCCGTGAGGGTGAACCTGCGGCTGCTGAGGAGCGTCCCCTGGACTTGGTATCGGCACGGAGTCGAGGATGACTTGTGCTTTAGAGAAGAGGGCAGTAAGATATGTGTTCAGTCCTTGCTCCGAGGTTGGGATATCGGACCAATTCACTGGCCCGAGGTGCTTGAGGGCCTCGTGTAGGTCGGTCATGATACACGAAGAACTGTTTCTATTTCACGAGATTGTTCTCGGATTCTTCGAACTACCGTAGAAACATCGCTGCTGTCTATGTGAGATGTATGGAAGAGATTAATACGTAGAAGACGAAAGGGTGTAGACGTTGCTGAGAATAGGACTAAGGTTGTGGTAGGTTAGTAGTGGCAACGGGAGATCAATTCAAACTTCGCGGTGTGACGAAAGCTCCGATGTACGAGACAAAATCATGATTGTTGATGCATTATCTGCTTGTGACGGTAGAATGACACTGTACGGGACAATTGTTGCAGGTAGATTCGCAGCAAACAACTACTCTGACTGATAATCCCCCGCCGAGCCGAATCTTGTTTAGCAGCCAAACTTGCTCCTAGAGCAAACGACAACGTCATCGGTCGCTACAGATGGAGCCCTCATTGCTCATTGTGAGCCATGACTGGTATTCTTACTCGGCTTACAGAGTGGGCGGAACTTGAGCTGGGAAGGCCATACCTACCTTGTTTTAGAGGTGCAAGCACAGCGGTGATATATATCTACGACCTATGAGATCTCCTCCGACGCCGCTGAACTCATCCTGCTCCTGAGACTTGAAGGGTTCTCCGTTCAGCCAGCCGAGCCAAGCCACTTTCTGAAGGGATCAACTCGAGCCGAAGCGCAATCTAAGGTACGGGTGGGCTAGGGGAAATTGCCTAATGGCCTTCAGGAATAACTTTGAAGTGACCTCGAAAAACGGCGGCAGGCATGCATGCAATACGAGGACCAAGGGGGGAAGAATGCAGATTGACGATGCAAGAAATACTTCCATTTTTATTAGTGGTTGATGTATAGGTGCGAAGCGTTGAGCCTGCATACCAGCATCCGATTCCTCTTCCTATTCAATAGTATATGAGGCTTCCCAGGAGCCAGTCCTGGAATATAGGAGATGAACCTATAGCTGTGGCTTCGCCTCCTACTTGCCTTGCATGTGAACAACACATCACCGGCCTTTTGATCACAGAGCAAAAGACCTCCCGAGAAGCGCCACGGACGACTTCTCAGGTTGATCATGACTTCTGCATGCAAGGTTCGTATGAGCTTCCACCACAGCAAGGCAGTTCCAACACATATGCCAGATATGTCCTTCGCCACCCTTGCCGACGTCTGCTTACTCTGTCCAAGTCAAACCTGTGGCTTGAGACCGAGCAGCTGACCAACGATCAAGAGACTCCCCAAAACCCGTCGACATGTCGAGAGTAGAAAGGATGGTCTTGTCATATCGGCACCCTTCTCTGTTGTATGTTTCGAAATCTGTTGCCGCGAGGCGTCCGATCTTTAGAAAATGCAGAGACTATGTCCAGCCAGGGATGTGATAACCAATAACCCGATCCGGTCGGTCCACGATATGCTGTACTAAGAGCTGAGAACAAATGAAACTTGTAACCCAATAAAACAGAAATTCAGTCGCTCGCTGATATAATCCAAGAGTTGTGCCGTATTTGTACCCTAATCCGATATGCAAAGTGGTATCCTTGTCGCTAAAAGTTCAGTCAAATAATGAAGGAGACGCCGTGGGTAATGCTTTGATGCTGTTGCTGCACTGCGCTGCGCTAGCAGAGAGAGGTCGTTTGCTTTGATGTCTCATGTCTCGTCGTGATGTCCTCGGGTAAGGTGGTAGAAGATGGCTCAAAGAGCATGTTTTCCACTACATGGCCGTCGCATATTGCATCGAATACTCGTTGTATCTATCCCAGCCGAAGCCACCCATACCCGCCGATGTACCGCATGGCTGCGAGGCAAGCATGCTAGGAAGAGGCAGTGAGGACATCGCCATAGTAGTGACTGGAGTAGGTGCCGACCATGCCGGGGACGAGGTGTAGTAACCCGATGTCGTATACGCAGCTGTTGAGTATGGAGTGTGGAAGGAAGGTGTCGGCGATGGTAGGTTGTTGATGTCGGGCATGCCAACACCGGTCCAAATACCGTGGTTTGAATCGCAAGACGAGACTGGGCTTGGACTCGAAGGGACGATCTTCCATGCCTCAACCGGCTGCACGGCGGAAATATGCTGCGACGGCCACCAGGTCTCCGAGATGTTGGAGCTTGGGAGGATGGGCGTAGGTCGAATAATCTCGACCACTGGCTTGGGTGGAGGTGGCATCAGATGGACGTACAGATTCGATATCTGTTGCCTTACTTCATCACTTCTACCACAGAGGAGCTCACCAGCGCCATCCTCCTCGAGACCTTCAAGAGCAAGAGCGCTCGTTCGATACACGAATTTATTTGCAGCCTGTACAAAATCTTCTTGTAGTTTCTTGAGTTGAGTGTCCTTGTCGGGCCAGTTCCACGTCTTGGCAGCTGTGTCGATGGAGAAAACTTCCTTGTGGTGTTCTATTAGAGAGTCGATCGTGTCCTGCGTGAGTTTGAATGCGACCTCGTTCTGAGAGACCATGTCAACATGCACCACGTACGCTTCCACCTGTAGCATTTGATAGTTGAACATCGCTTCCACCAGTGGGTTGGAGTCTTGCCGTAGTTCTGCTTCGGGTGCCTTCGGTATCATTATCGAGCATAGGGACCATATGGCGTTGGGTGAGGACAATGTTTCGGTGAGACATCTTGTGTGTTGAGGAACGCTGTTCAATGGTCGTTTGATCTTGTTGATTCGCTTCAAGGTAGCAGTCAACCAGGGCTCTACCTTGTTGCTGAGAACAACATTGACCGTTCCTCTCTGTGCAAACGCCTGCGCAGAGGCAGGTAATAACATCGCTGGCATTATGAATATGTGTAGGCGCTTTCAATGATTGAAAATAATGAGCGGACAGGAACCTTCAGCAATGAGTATATCTCTTGGCTTCAAGCGAGAGTATGCGTCGTCGTTATGCTGTCGTAATCGTAAAGAGCTCCCAAGGCGGTCCCAACGAGGGAAGTAGTGTGCGCGCCTGTTGTCGAAGACAGTGGGAGTAATTGAAGGTAAGAGAGCGTTAGAGGTAGGGCGGAGATGACGAAAAAGGTAAGATGGAGGGTAGCGAACCACGGTACCTTATATCTGGGAAGAGGCAAATGATACCGTTGAGTCACTGATAGGCTGGCACTCGCCGTGCACTAGGAATAAGAGAACGACTAGGGACCTTAGGAGTTGTGCTCACAAGGGCATTCAAGGCGGAATTCCCGAGTTGGCTGAGCAGAAAGGTTGTCTGCATCGAGGAAATGATCAGTCAGTCAGTTAGGCATTCGCTAAACTACTGCACAGTTTACGCAAATGCAATCTGAAGGCAGATGCAATCATGCAAATGGCGACCAGCAGCAGGGCCGGAACAGAAGGCACGAAGTGAGTCCAGTGTGGCTGGCGAACGGCAACCACGAAAGCCCAAAGGTGGAGATGGAGTGAAGTCCTCTTCATGGCCCTTCGCTGCTTATGCATATGCACGAGAGTGGAAGCGTGAGCAGATGCGAGAGAAGTGGAAGGAAAAATGCTGCAAAATCTTCATGCACAGCTGCCGTGTTCCAGGGCTTGGCCCAGTCCAACGTTGCGTGGGAACTCCACCGGCCCTTTGACTTGGAGTGGACACGAGAACGATCCGAGCACCGCCTGCGCTTCTTGGTTTTAGCTGCAGGTGCGAACTGCACCAAAGCTCTTTGCTCACTGGACAACCCCGAGATCCAGCTCTTTACGAACCTTTTCATCAAGTACACATTTGGAAATCCTGAAATTTACCATCGTATCTCTGAAACAATCCTCCAAGATGTCGAGCATGACGAGGCTGACGTATTTGAGATTGATGTGCGCAGATTTTGCCCCTTCATGGCATAATTCTAGAAACCGCCTTGGTCTGGCTACATCGACGGAAATCACATTGCTAGGTAAGACATGCCCTCTAAAGCGAGCGGATCAACACGGGCGACCGTTGGGAATGTTCGGATCTCCTGAGGGAAAGTCATAGCGATGGCTTAAAGTGATACGGATATATGTTGCTTCACATCTTTTTCATGGCAATGTGCATTTCATGTCGAACATTCGGCACAGAAGTCAGATGGGGCTAGAGAACTAGTCCTTCTTGCAAGAACCTGCTCATCATGCTTGCTTGCATCGCACGCAAGATGGTGGCTATTTCATGTCAAAGCCTGTCAGAGCAATGTTTCTGAAACACGAGTAGCAACACTATCTTGAACGACTTAGCGGCTCACGATCGCTGGGGAAATGAGCTGAGCAACGTAGGGTTTCGTTCCTGAATCAGGCTCTGCCATCGTACGTTTGAGCGTCAAAATGATCTCAGACCACGCTCATGATTGACCTTCCAGACCATGAAATCAAGTGTTGAGGCAGCTAACGGCCATGTGGGACATGTCAGATACGAGGAGGAACTTCAGTCTACCCCCAATCCAAAGGTCAAACGAGCAGATGATGATGGCCCGCGTACAACCGTAGTCTGAGAGCTCCGTGAAGCATGACCAGTCAATTGCACAAGTTGTGAAGTGGGCTGATTTAGTCCACGGCTGCTCACTGCCATCAACCAAGTCTCATGCTACTTTGATCAAAGGATTGGCTCGAGTTTAAATGTTAGCTTGAGGTCTGAAAGTCGCTACCCCTGCTATGAGATATCATTGGGCAACAGTAGACTTCCTGTAACGAATCAGCATGTCATGTGACCATCCAAAGCAAGGTCATTCCATTCTTGGCTGCTGAAGGCCACAATCATGACCTCCGAGAACGCAGTACTACTATATTTTTGGTCAACTTATCGGTGTCATGGGATCTGGCTGTAAGGGGAGCGTTTGTATGTGTTCCATCGTCTAAGGAATGGCTTGCCAAACACGCAGATGATAAATTCGGAGGGGGCGAGTATTTTTGGTGAGCTGTGGCTGAGTCGTCGCTCGCTGCCTTTTTAGTGAAGATTCCTTGGCGATCGTGCAGGGGAAACAAATAATTCACGCTAACCATCTTAGGAATTTTCAAATATTCTAACGCAGTCGATTATGAAAGTTTGCCGAATATGACGTTTTTACTACCAGCCCCATGAACGAACACTACGAGTGCGCAGCTGACTGTGGCCGGCCATGAACGGAGCACAATCCGCAGAGCTCCGATGACCACTGCATCGCTCAGCTCATCGGATTTGGTAGCCAGTATGCAGTAGTGAGGCTGTGGTGGCTGGTGTCATGGAGCTGGATCTAGCTTTTAGCATTGAAGCTCGCCTCCATACCAAAGAGTGCCCCTCGTGTCGTTGAGTTGTCCTAGTAGCTTCTGCATCAACAAACCAGTCGGTTCGATACAGGCTAGAGTGCGATCTGGCTAGGATTCGCACAATCATGGGTTATTGTGAAAAGCAACTCAAGTAACATTTGAACAGGCATCATGACTTGCATTGATTCGACCTTATCGGATCGAAGTACTGTGCGCACTTTGACCATGAGTTGCCAATCCCATAACACTGGTGGCAATGTAATACGTTGTCAATAGCATGATCGCATGTTCATGTCCGACAATGTTCCAGGTGTCTGTGATGATCGAGCACGGGTGTGACACAGGCGCGTGTTTTGACCAAATTTGTAACATACCCTGCACGGCAGCACAAGCATCGTACTATTGCAGACCTTCGTCTGAAACAAGTGTTTCAAGCAGGGAAGGACAGTAGTGGTAGAGTAGGCGCTAACTAGAGCCTGGGGTAAGTGCAGCCTACTGCGTCGATCATGGACATTGGTTATGGGACTATGGGTAGTTATCGATAAAACTTTTGGGTGTGACAACAATTTTCAACTGAACGCAAACCGGCGGCATTCTCATTAATACTACGTATCAATGCTGATATGCGTTTGCGCTTGAGCAGTCTGTGATCACCATGGCGACGAAAATGTGGTTGAACTCGTTGACCTCTAAATTTGGCATCAAAGTGCTGTGTCGTACATATCGATATGTTAGATTCCTGTGTGCTTATGCGAAGAGTTCAATGACAAGATTAAAGGATGACACTTACCATTGTTCATTTTAGTGGAACTGTTTTCAGTTGGAAGTTGCCTTCTTCGTTTCCAAACCATATTTATCTTCGGATAACCACCTAGATAATACTAGTATAAAACGCTTTTAGTTGTCTCTGTACTGAAGGCTTTAATTCTTTGATCAGGCGCTGGAAGCCAATGCGTGTGGGACGGGTAGAAGATCCAAGTAACAAGAACCAAGAGTTTTTGAAGAATGTGTTTGATACAAAAGAGCTGTAGCCCAACTTTTTGGTGTGACAAGCATCTGCTTTTAAGGCAGGCAAGTAGCTGCCCTTGTTGGTATGAAAAGATCTCTAAATCGCCTAATCTGCACACTCGTGGCAAGTTCAACTTCTTTGAATGGTCGAATAAAAGTGTTTCGCGTAGCAGCTATTGTTCCTTCTTCTTTGCACTTTCTTTGTTGACTTCTGGTTCGTTTTTCTCCTGCTTCGCACCGGCCTTTGCTTTAGCTCGCTTCTCGCCCACATATCTCCAGCTCTTCTTTGCGCCGGCGGTGAACACGCTCTTCACACTCTGAGAAAAACTGGGCCATCTTATGGTCTTCTCAATAACCTGCTCGACTTCGGTCTTGAGTCCGCCATCATCAATGTCGCGTGCAATTCGTTGCTCAAACGGACCGCCCTCTCTCCGCCGGATTCGTTCAGGATCCTCGTCTTTGACCTTCTCCATCATCTCGTTGAACTCACGTCGTGGTATCTTAAACTTCGATTGGTACTCAAAGTACAACTTCTTTCGGAAGGCTTCGGGCAGTCTTCGTACCATGTGACCTCGGGTGACAGGATCCATGCTCTGCTGAAGCTTGGCATTAACACCTGGATCGTCAAGCCAGCCCTCGGTCTTGCAGACACTATCGTTGAATGAGATGTTTGGCAGGTTATCAATCAGCGGTGCATAAAGGCGACGGAAGTTCTCAAGCTGGTACTTCACTATGTTCGAGACTTTTTTGGGGTCATCACCACCTACTGACATTCGCGGATCACCCCTGTATGAGATGCCGGCGATGGTTGAATACAGCTCTTGCTCAGTGAAGTTTTCAGGTAGGAGTAGCAGAGCCACTCGCACAGCTGAGATTAGATTGACCTGGTTGGCGAGCCGGACGGACGGGTTATCTCGAAGTATTTTGACAGGCTTCTGCAGCCGACCAGCAAGGTACAAAGTGTCCCATTCTGAAAGATCTCGACATAACGTATCAAGGTTGACCACACCGTACTTGATGAGAACACCGTTGACTGTAATGTAAGGATTGAAGTAGCAGCCGGCACCAATTGAGTCTTGCACCTTGGACACAGCATACGAGCCCAGTGAGCCCAGAGCTGAATAGTGGTCTCTATGCTCTTGTAGATTCAATGAGTGCCAATGTTGGGAGTACGAAACGCCAAAGATAAAGTCGATCATCTTCTGGTTGCCACCCTGCACCTTCGATATTGCTTCAGGAGGGTTTGGGTGGAGGGAAGTCGAGCCAGTTGTCGCCTTCGCGCTTTGAGGGAACACGCCCGAACCGTAGGCAAAGGCATAGCGGATAGGAGCTCTGAACTGCCATAGTATCTGCCTTAGAGCCTCTTTGAACTCTTCATTTATTATGATGTGTTGATTGACTCCGAAGTTTTTACCAGGTAGCTCCGAGAATTTCGATATGCTCAGGTCTGGGTTGTTCTCCCAATCTGACAATTGGTCCCTGCTAGCTTGTTCCGGCGATGCAGCTTTCGGCTTCTCGGTCTGTGTCCTTTGAGCAGAGGGATTGCTAGCATCTTCTCGCGACGACGGAGCGCTCTGTTCTTGTTGTTGACAGCGGCATTGGGAAAAGTGAAACTGGCGTACTCCTGGTGAAGGGCGAGTGAGGTGAGGAGTGACAGCACGAGGAGCGACTGCCGTATAAATCTCTTGAACTCCTCTCTTTCCCAACACACTCGTGACTAGTCGAAAAGGCATCACTACACATTCTCCCTCTTCATCACACCAACATTCTCTGAATTATTGCCGGTGTTGGAAAGCTTCGTGTTGTTGAAGCGCAGTCCGGGCTCGGAAGTGCTGAGCTGCAGGGGTCTCAGGGTAAATTACAGACCAATTATGTCATGCTTGTGCAGTGCTTGCTCGGCTTGTTTACCACCACGCGAGTGACGGTGCAGCCGACCAATCAGCAACACCCGCTGCAAACATGGCTCCGAAACGGTCGCGACTGAACGATTATCTTCCTCGCAACACGTCCCTCAAGATCAATCTCATCGACAACGATATGGAGTACGCGATATTTGAAGCGCGTGAAGCTTCCTTTGCTCCCCCAACCAAACGGTCCAAAGCGGGATGGCCTCACAAAACACCGTCGCCCGCAGACCTGGCCAGAGCTGGATTCTTCTACAAACCGACAACGAGCAAGGATAATGTTGAATGCTTCATGTGCGGCAGGCAGCTCGATGGCTGGGAGGAGGAGGACGACGCGTTGCAAGAACATCTCAAGCATGGTTCGGACTGTGCTTGGGCCCTGCTTGCGTCGATTGAGCAAGAGACTTCCTTCGACACGCAGAACATGGAGGATCCGACGAGTGGGCAGGTGATGGAAGCACGACGGACGACTTTCGAGTCAATAGGTTGGCCGCACGAAGGGAAGAGGGGTTGGACCTGCAAGACGGAAAAGATGGTGGAAGCTGGTTGGCACTTTGCCCCAACAACCGAATGCGAGGACTACGTGAGCTGCGTCTACTGCAAGTTGTCTCTAGATGGCTGGGAACCAAAGGACAATCCCTTCGAAGAGCACTACCGACGCTCACCTGAGTGTCCGTTCTTTGTCTTTGCCGGCACAACAGCGCCCTCGGCACGGCCAAAGCAGAAGAAAGGTCGAGCGTCAAAAGATTCCCGAGCGTCAAAAGCTTCAAGATTGTCCACACAGTCGAACACCACTCTCCTGTCACCATCAGAAAGCATGCTGGAGGTCGACCAGTCGATAGAGAATAGTACCATGTCGATACAGTCTACCGCGTCTACTGCAACCACCAGATCGAAACGAAAAGCTCCCCCTCGTACCAAATCTACAAAATCGAAACGAGCAAAGACAACACGGACCAAGAAACAGGAAGTCGAGCTCGAGCTTGAGCCCGAAACAGAACCGAGACAAGAACTAGAAGGACAAGAACTACCAGCAGAGGCAGAACCTGCTGAAGAATCCCCATATCCTGTGTTACCAGCGGTACCTGTAGGACGGGCTGTCGATGACGATGGAAATGAGCAACAAGTCGAAGAAGAGTCTGTACCCCAACCAATGATCGCAGAAACTGGTCCACCGGAAAAGGACGAGTCACCCGTTCCAGTAAAGCAAAATAGCCCATTGAAAGAGCAAATAAATCCTCCTAGACCTACAATCTCACCATCTCAGGTTGAGGAGAAGGGGGAGCAAGAGCAGCATGTCATAACTCCATCGAGAAGCAAAGATCGGTCACCCTCTCAACCTTCAGATATTGAGAATGCACCACCGAGCAGCCGACCCGAGTCAGTCAGGCCTCCATTGTCCTCACCCGGGGCGCCGGCACCAATATGGACGCCCGTTGATATTGATACCGTCTTCAAGAACGACGAAGAAATGGACTTGTTCGCGGACGCTCAGAACGGTCAGCTGTCAGAGCAAGAAAGAGGCATGACTGTTCAAGAATGGATAGAGCATGTTGCAACCCAGGCTGAGCAGAATCTTAATCAAGAAGCGGAACGCATCGTTAGCATATTCGAGAGAGAAGGCCAGAGAGCGCTAAAAGTATTGGAAGGCATAATTTGTGTATGACAGCGCCCAATTTTGGGTTGTACGGTTGACGTTTTGTATAGCAAGGCGTTCGTGGCAGGCTGAGAATTTTTGTTCGATCCAAAAACATGTTAAGTTATGTTGGAACATGCACTAGAGATCTGTGACAGATTCAGAAATGCAACCGCTCTGCTTTGCTCTTATACGTTTCTTGCGACATCATGGTAGACGTGGACGATGTTTGTTGTTGGTAATCGAAGACCAAATAACGTGTGTGCAGTGTTCTTCATCTTTCAACTTCGCCGTTTAAACTCTGGTTTTATTCTCTTAACACTGATAAAAGATCATATCTCAACCACACGTGCACTTCGTTTATGTTACGAACATTTCGTTGAGGTATCATCGAGCCTGCCATTATGGCTGTTCTCCTCGTGATCGCTGACCTTAACAATGGATGCATATGTCTCACGCAAGCGACGCAGAGTCTCAGTGCAGGATGAGACGAACGGACTAAAATCCAAGGCGGAGGTTCATGAAGAACAAACCACAGACGAGAAGCTTGCCATTTTATCATCCGTCTTCGAGAAAGTGCCCTACGAAGAGCTGTTGGAAGCATTGCTTGCACATGATGGCTCTATTGAGAGAGCCTTGGAAAGCCTGCTTGACAACCCATCAAGCAGTAGTCACAGTCCGCCACCTCTGAAGAAAACGTCTGCCATGAACAGAGTTCAATCTTTTCTTCATTTTGCGGAACAAAGCCAATCCGAGCAGACCAACAAAGATGGAAATGCGCTTAAAACAGTACCGAAACCATTGACGAAGAAGGGTAAAACACTTTACCTGTACTCCCCACCCGCCATCGCTCAGCATACGCCCTGCACAATCATTCATAACTTTCTACCACCATCTCTGGCTAATGCCCTACTGCAAGAGCTTCTGCCTGAAGCGGAAAGCTTCACCTCTGCAACGTTCCGCCTCTTCGACAATGTGGTCAAGTCGCCGCACACCGCATCGTTTTATGTCGACTCTCTCGCTGAAGCATCATACCAGAAGTCCTCCTACCTCTATAATGGTAGTACTCTTACCGATGTCCGCGAGATTCTCCCCGTAATGCGCCAAGTATCAGCCCTCGTCAAAGAGGCAGTCAATTCCGAAATCGAGAAACGCATCAAAGAGCACTACCCAGACGGTAAGAAGCTGAAGTACCAATCCCCTGGCCCCTGGATACCAAACGCAGCATTCGTCAACTGTTACAACGGCGCGCAGCAGTCCGTTGGTTACCACACCGATCAACTATCCTACCTCGGACCACACCCCGTCATCGGCAGTCTTAGTCTCGGTGTGCAGCGTGAATTCCGCATTCGTCGGATCGTGCCCCGTCCAAACTCAGAGAACCCGACTCAAAAGGAGCTTGACGAACTCGCTGACGCGCAAGGCCAAATTTCGCTCCCGCTACCTCATAATTCGTTACTGGTAATGCACGCTGAAATGCAGGAGACTTGGAAGCATAGCATTGCGCCGGCCGGTGCGTCAACTGGCGGAATCACACCGCACCCGATTGCAGGAAACAAGAGGATCAACATCACGTATAGGTGGTATAGGGAGGAGTTTAGTCCAGAGTACACGCCTAAATGTAAATGTGGGGTGCCATGTGTGCTGAAAAGTGTGCTTAGGAGGGCGAAGACAGTGGGACGATACGTTTGGATGTGCCAAACGCCTGGACGGGTTGAGGCCGAAAGTGGTGAAGGCGTACGAGGCACGGAAGGAAAGGAAGGAAAAGGCTGTGGGCATTTCGAGTGGGCAGAGTTTGATGATGACGGTGTGCCAATGTGGTTGAGTGAGCAGCGAAGAGGGGGGAAAGAGAATGATCTCGAGGAAGAAAAGCTTCCAGCTGATGAGAACACAATTCATGCGGCTCCTGAAACAGCGACCGGCTGACAGCTGATGGCAGTCGTCCCAGGAAACATTTGATACCCCTAGGACCCCTTCAAGCGATGCATTCATGCCAAGCATGTTGGACATATTCACGCTTAATCCCTGCTACCAGTTTAGGTCCTACTCTAGTCCTTCACACTCGTCAACGGCACCTACAACGGCACCCACCCGAAGTTTGTGACAAAGCACGACCCGTCAGGCTGCAGCCCAGTACGTAAAATTGGAGACAGAATTTCTCATGCCATTGTGGAGATGTTGAACAGTCTCAACGTGCCAATTGTGGAAGGCACGACACGCAAGCATCATCAACGACAAAGAAAGCCACGACTCAGTTATCGGATAAGGAGCAAGGCACGAATCGTGCGATTCAGCAACAAGCTGCCAATGATCCAGAAGAAGAGCAGCGGTTACGACTCGAAACAGAATGGACTCAAAAGATCAGAAAAATGTTGTGTTGACAGAAAGATGGTATGGTACGGTTGAATGATGTAGGTTGAACTTGCAAGATGCAACTTCTTGGCAGAGAAGGAAGGCCATGACGTGCACGAGTACTGTTATCAGGCGGACATGCATAGGTAAGAAAGACGTGGTTTTTGGAGGAGGAAAGAAATGTTCTTAGATGTGGATGACGAAAGAACAAACTTTGGATGAGGGTATAATCTGAAAGACACTCATGCATGTGCAACAGCGAAAAGGCATGAGTTGGAAAGGAAGCGGAAGGGATGGGCCAGGAGATGGAGGGCAGATCCCTGGCAGTGCATTAAGGATAGACGATGCGAAAGTGCAACAGACGGCATAACACAGGCGTGGAAGGTCGTAGATAGGTAGCAGAAAGGCATGGATTCAGTGGTGGGAAAGGGATCTCTTGACCCATTTCCCACTTGTGTCGAAATGCCTGTGCTGGAGTGAAATGCATGATGTGGAGTATGCTGCGGACATAGCACAATAATATAATTGATCCTTTCTCAATTTCATTTTATCTTTGTTTCATACCAGTCTGACCACAACGTCCTCATGTTGGTACAGAAGTAATGTTTGCACCTGCTCAACTGACCATGTAGCCAATGACGGTGGGTTTCCAAGCTAGATCGGAGAAAAGGCAATGATGACATGTTCTACCACCATGCGTACTCCCCAGCTTGTTTTGCAACCGCTGCACGTGCGAAAAGGTGGGCTAGGTTTATGTATGAGTGGTGTCGTCTCCGAAGATTATCCTGGCTCCTTTCCATTCTCTCCTTCAAGGACTAGCGACATGCTTACAGTAAACCTATAGCTCCAGCACCAACGGCCAGGAGCCCTAGCATGTTAACTTGATTATCAGCTGCAATACCACTTGACTGAGTGGCAGCGGCGCTAACGCTGCTTGCAACGGAGCTTAGACTACTCGCTGCGCTGCTGACTGCAGCCGTGTTGGAGGAAATAGTGCTGGGCGAGACTGTGCCGGAAATGGCTGTCATACTGCCGGTGACACCGGAAGTGCTGAACACCAAGCTACTCAAGCTTGTCGAGCTTACAAAATCGGTATTGTCGGACGGAGCGATGGATGTTCCTGAACTTGAGTGCGAAGAAGAAGTCATAGTCATAGTAGTGACAGGATTGGCAACTGTGGCGGTTATTGTCGTTGTGCCGGTTTGCGCCTGGCGGCCTTGAAGGTTCTTGATCAGTTGAACTCCCTCTCTGTGAGCAGCGTGATGTGCCTCGGGGTCAAAGTCTTTATGAAGGACAGCAGAAGCGAATGGTGCAGAAAGTGCGAGCGCGAGGAGCGTTGAGGCACGCATCGTTGCTACTGTCCAGGTTAAGATGGTTTGTGCTACGTCCTTGTTCCTGGAGCTTCGGGAGCTGGTTGGTATCGCAAGCAACCTTGTTGAGTACTTGTGAGGCGATCAATTCTTGTAAAGCTGCGCGCGATGAGGACGGCAAGAGAGCGAAACTCTCTTTCTTCTATTGTCGCACAGGTAGCTGCTTGATCGTTTAGACAGCTAAATGAGGTATGAAAGTGTTCGTTTGTAGCGATACGTGAAATCGCGAGTCAAGAAGGAACGACAAGCAAGCGTTGGCTAGAGGTTAGTAGGAGGAAGGCGTGTCGCGCAGACGAGATGGCAGATCTCAATTTCGTATGAAACGAGAACAACAAAGACCAATTCGTACGCCTGAGAGTCAAGCCTTGTTGCACCGTGAAGTGTTGTACGAATGGCCCCGGCTGTCGCAAAGATTGGTTTCGGACGTGTCACACAAACTTTCTAGAGTGGCCTCTAAGCAGCTTTTGAAATAGTACGTCTCAATTACATTAGCACCAAGACGCTTGAGCAGGCCAGTCTCCATTAACAGGGGGTACCCGCCAATCACATTAGGGTCTACCAAGGCGTCCGGGAGATTGGAAACGGGAAGGGTAGCGCCGAACAAGCAGGCCTGAAGCCATCTCTGTCGATTCTGAACTTCGATGTTTGAGAGTTAAGTAGAGGGATCACTGTTTCCCGTAGGTCATTTGAACACCTTGGTTTGCAACACACATGAGAATTTCGTACTGTAATGCTGAAAGGGAAACACGTCAAATCGCCATAGACTTTCAGGCACCGGTTTTGTATTGTCACAACGCAATAATTATTATGAACATCTGATCAACACGTTTATATTGGGTAATGCGACGTCAACTCGAAATCTGCGAAGTAACAGGTGGTATGAGGAAAACCGGCTGCTATGTAGACAGCCTGCGGGAAATGAGTGGTTGAACATGGAGGTTTCCTGCGCTTTGCTGGATAGTACCACCAGTACATCTGCTACATACACTGTGAAAACTTCGCTTTGGTGAAACTGCTTGATGGAGGTGGTTCTGGATAGTAGTGTAGTAACTTTGGAGCTCCTGACGGATGAAAGTTCCAGACAAGGATTGCAGATATTCGCAGGAATTTAACTTGAATCACTCAGAAGTAAAACTGCCTGAACCCAGAAGAACTTACAGAAGTCAGGAAAGAACAGCGACTGGGTTGTATGTGCAGCTGTTAGTTATAACATTATGACAAGGACAGCTTTTTTCACGAATTGAACCAGCGCTTGACTAGGCTTTTGTTCGTTTCCATCCGCTCAACCAGCCCATTCAATACCACAACCCGGCTCAGCTTCATTGCGGGCATTGTACCTCAAAGGCGAGAATCGCCACCAAACAGTCAGTGGAACGATGGGTCTAACAGTCGTCTCCAACCTATTCATGATGCTCCTTCGGTCTGCTTCTGCTCCTGATGCTCGGTAACCCCCAGGTGTTCTGGCCCAGCGGGTGTCTTAGTGAACTATCCCAAGGTGAGATTGCCCAGATTTGGTGCCATGAATTCCAGGTATCGCGTGCTGATCCTCCAACCCTCGTTCTGGACGAGCTTAAGCTGATCACTGTACAGTCCGTACAAAATGGTGTAATCACGGCTGCCCATCTGATTCGGCATCAACGTGAACAAGGTAGCGGTGAAGTATGTCGTACTGTTTGCAGACACTCCGTCATCGTGGATGTCAATAACAGTCGTGCCAAGCTGGTGCTGAGAAATGAGGGATGCAACACTTGCCATTAACCCCTCGCGAATTGCGTCAATTCCTGTGAGATTGGCAAGGGGTCCAGTGTAATTCGCAAATGCATCATTGGCGAACACCTGAGGATAGAGTGAAGCTTGTTTAAAGTCAACAGCCAACGGATAGGTATGAAGGGTTTGATGAATCTGCTCCCAGGTCGTGAGCTGAGAGGGAGAGTCGGACGCAGTGGTGCTAGTGATGGCGGACAAGAGAAGTGGAAGGAAAGCGTGTAAACGCATGCTTGTTCTGACTGACACGACGGTACGGGCTTCGTTGCGTTAGTGACTGTAGGCAACGTTCCTGACTTCGATGCCTCTCGATAATGGACAGTTCGCTGGTGACTGTTGGTCGCCGTTGATAGTGTAGACTGGTCTTAGAGCAAACAAGATGGAGGTCGAAAAGGAAGAAAGCTTGGGCCTTTTATTTAGTAAGAAGAAGCGGAAGGCAGAGAGCTAGCTAGAAGAGCTCTGGGAGCTCTTGTCTGTCGACGTGGATCATGTTGCATTAGTGTGCGTCGGGATATTGAGACTGCAGATCCGAGGACCGGTGCGTACCTGCATCTATATGAATGCATGCAGCTCAATCCAGATCTCGCCAAATTCACACCCGTGATTCCAGAATTATAGATGAGCTTCCAGTACCGGGCTTTACAAGAGGCGCTCTCGACACATGTAGGCAAAGGTGCCGTGCCCAAAGACGATACACGCTAATTTAGCTCGTCACCCATCTGTTGGTGAAGGGGAATGGACTCTTGTCGATACTGAACAGTATGCGAATCTGCTAGTTATTACCGGCAGCTCTGCATACGCTCAGATCGTCCGCTGGAGCACGTACAAACGTAGCGTAATATTGACGAGAAGTGCGTTTGCTCATAGATATAATTAGTGCCGGATTTGATGACTTAAGAGTATCGAGCGCTGAGCTCATTCAAGATCTGGAATAATGTCTGATTGTTCACAGCACATCCAGCACCAGGATAACTCGGCCTGCAGAATCCTGTAGCAAGTTTTGCTTTCACCTGTTCCATCTCCTGCGGCGACAGCTCGAATTGATCAATCATGTGTTGGGCTACCGAGCATAGCACACTGCTCTCATCAGCTATTTTGGTCGAGCCCTTCGCTGCAACCTGAAAAGTGTCGCAGTAAAAATCGCAAGACTGCTGTGTAGACAAAGATGATGCCTGCTGATAAAGCCAGTCAGGTGCCGTTGTAGGAGTGGTCATTTCTGACATGGTTGGTAGTGGAAAGGGTGTCGAAGAGATGTAAGTCGACGTTGGCGTGGAAGGAACATTCGTATCAGGAAGTCTGGTATCCGCTGTATTAGTATTGATTGGAACAGCTCCTCTTGTGAGTGCTCTGCTGCTAGGCACTTCCTGAACATTGTTTGTCAATATTCGTGCCGGTTCCATGGTCGCGATCTTCGGTTTTATTTGTCGCAGAGACGGATTCGTTTCTCGAGGAAATTGGCCTGACTGAGCAACCGCTTCCGACACATAATGCTCGACAAAATCATCGTTGACACCTGCTAGAGAGAGCAGCTCCCGTAACCTGGTATTTTCGATCTGTAGCTCCAGGAACGCAGCCCTTTGAATATTAGCTTCCCGACATGTCAGCTGACAATCTGATAATCGACGTTCAAGGTCAGCAAGATATTCCTGCCTACGAGCCCGACTCCTTCTTTGATTGTCTCTGATTCGTTCTTGTTTGGACTTCGGCTGTGGCGGCGTAGCTTTATCTTCGGGCATACTGCTAGTTGTTCGATCGGCTTGAGCGTCTTGTACTAGCAGATCCTCATGATGCGTTGACATGACCTGGTGTGTGAATGGATATTACTTGGTGCAACAGGTGCATGAGGTGACAGAAGCGCAAGCGGTAATTGGATAAAGTATTCAGCCTCATTCTAGACGAACGAAAAACGAGACAATCGCAAGGTATTAACATTGGCGGCGGTGGTGGCGAACTGCACATAAACAAAAGTTCCACTGAAATGGAAAGTTCCACACTGTATCCGGGTCAACATATGCAAGCAACGCGTGAGGCGGACGAGAAACCCGTGCGAGTTGACGGAATTTCTCGCAACATTTTCTGGTCTCTACATCTCGGACTTTTTGGAAACAGGGGACTGGTAGTGGAAGGGCTGGACAGTTCGCAGACTTGTTAGCGAGCCCACTTGATGATCAAGTATTTGTGTTCTTATGTCCATGAACGTAAAAACATGCGACGATCACATCCTGGTGAAGAAGAGCGGTAGTTTAAACATCGGAAGTGGTGGCATATTTTTGGAGCAAGGGTAAAACTCTCACCGTGCCTAACATTCCTCCTCGGAGGCTTCATCTGTGTGCTTCATCTGTGTGCTTCGGAGCCGGCTCTTCTGAAAAACCTGGGGGTAACTGCGCCTGGCTGCTCCCAGTAACCGAGGCACACCCCAAGAGATTGTGACAGGGTTGCCACACTTATTTTTTGTTGTCTTAGAATGCTTGTTCATGTGCCACAACGAAGATCTTAGCGCATACAGTGGCTGTCATAAGTTTGAATCCAAAGCCGAAATTCACCCGGTTTCTCGATCGACCTGCTGGTCAACAACCGACAGTGCATTCTCTACAGTAATCTGTTACGCTCGTAGTCTACTTTGTAAATACGCTCCATTGAGTGATCTATCGTTTGATATAGATAAATCGTGGTGTCAGTACTTCGTGTACCACCCACGGGCGTCAATGCACGCCTGTACCCTCCGCATCATCGATATTATACAACCGTCAATATTCTCTTGCGGGATAGCCAACCAGGACTGTTCAATCCCTTCCTGGAATGCGGCTACTGATGCTCTTGATCGTCCCTGGCCGCGAAGGTGTGGATAGTGCTCGTTCAGGTGGTCCTTTAAAAAGGCCCAGCAGTGTTCGATTGGGGCAAGATCCGGCGAATTAGCTGGCCATTCCATTACCACAATTCCATTATCCCTAAACCAATCTGTGATTTGCTGTGCTGTATGGATAGAGGCGCTGTCCTGCTGCCAGATCATACCAGGCTCGTAGATCTGCGGGACCTGATCTTCCAGGACTTCCTGGTATGAGTTAGCCGAGTACCCCCCTCGAGGGGCTGCTTCATCTCGACGTAGAAAAAAGACATTTGAACGATCGCCTGCCCAGATCGCTGCCCATATCATAATACTTAGATCCTGACCTTTCTCGTACGTAGAGACATTAGCTCTATTTAGTCGTTTAGCCTTATAGCACCAGGTCCAAGTTGGTCGTTTTCCGGCGCCCCTTTCGACTGAACATTCATCAGTAAATACTACCTTCATCCAATCGTCCAAGGTCCAGTCTTTTCGCTCCTTACACCACTTTAGACGTGCCTTCGCATGATCCGCAGTAAGCGCAGGCCTTTTCTTCGTTAACCAATGAGTAAGGTTGAATCCCTTAAGGATCCGACGAATTGTTGAGTCCGATATTTCGACGCTCGCTTCCTTACGAATATCGTCGTATGAAGCATGCGGAAACTTCTTTACTATACGGAGGATTGCCCTGCGATCTCGTATAGAGGTCTTTCTAGGTGCGCCAGGCCGTGGTCGTGATTTACCATTATGTCGAACTGGATCGCGGCGTAAGGTCGTTTTTACAGTGCCAAGTGGTTGATGCATCTCAGTACTTATCTTGCCTTGCGTTTGGCCAGTATCCTTCCGGGCCTTGATCTTACCACGTAGATATGGAGTCAACTCGGGCCCCTTCCTTCTATTACCAGAGATCTGTACGAGAGGCGTTCGTTGAGGCATGGTGTTGGATTGAACAGTAGGGCTCAAAATCAATGTGGAAGCCGCATTTGGAAAATGGAGATTTTGGATTCATATTTATGACGTAGTACTGTAACAACGAATGAATCATGGTTCTGTAGGCATGAGGATTGTCGATGGCCAGACTTGAGTCTTTTTTCTAAATCCCATTTCTACGGGTCAAGCTACTTGTACTTATTAGGCTCCTTTGCCGTGCAACCGAAGCACCAATGGCGTGGTTCTTCCCTAACTAGTGGTAAACTTACTGGTGTTACAACGAGCAGCAAAGAGCGTGATTGGCTCAACTAACTTCTGAGGCATAATAAAGAGCAGGCTATACCTGAACCTCAGCGTGTTCTCACTGCGATAATTGCTTTCATAAGAATTCTGGTTGACCATACGTCCTTGCTACGTAATACGGTCATGATTTCTCATTAGCATTGGACCACGGGTTGTGACCTTCGAAGAACAAACAGTATCGAAAGCTCTGCACTTGATCTGTGTTGCGTGATGAAATATGGCGCAATTGGCGACAAGCATCAAGGAGTGCTGGCCTACTCTTTGATGCCTTCCCTTATACATCTAAGACTGGTTAAGATGCACTAATACCTCCGGAAGAAATCCAGACTCCTCTCTTTAGACATGTCGTGTTGAAAGCTAGAAGGAGGTGTTGAAATGGTGGATCAACATGATGCATGAATGGTCCTTATGCGCTTGGGATAGAGTCAGAATGATCATATTGCAATACTACACTAAAAGCCTCTAAGTTGTAAGATAAGACAGTCGTGGTGCTGATGTCCAGTACCAAGGGTGAATATACCCTAGATCTGCCTATCACGACCACGTTTCTTCCATGCGTCGCGTCGATATCGATGATCTCACTCTTAGCATCGAAATGACTTCTTCCAAGGACAACCACTCATACATGGGAAATGGCCAGAATGAAACCTGGAGAAGATTGCGAAAATTATGGTCGGCTCGTACATCAGCATAAAGCAAAATAAGGCTTTGAAAAACTTCACCAGAGAATGACACCGCGCGCTTCCGCATTGCCTTGACCGCGCAAAGGCCGGATTAGTTCATTTGAGAAACTCCGGGATTGGTGTTTGTTGAAATAAGCTTCGGACGTCGGAACGACACATTACAGAGAGCTTAGCGACGATCACGTTTTTACAGCGAAGCAAGTCTTACATTGAAACAGAGTAGCTTTTCACGTCCAGAGTCATCGGTAGTAAGTCTTCGTATGGCCACGCGGCCTCGTCCAGAAATCATTCAGTTCATTTCTCGCACGCGCTACCGAGCGCTTCACCATCTCTCGCTATGCTCGTCGAAACAACCTTGGGGTCTAGTGCGACGACCCCAGTCTCACCAGAAGCTGAAGGCTGCTATATCAACTCTTGTCTGCTCTTTCAGAAGGACTTAAGATATCTCATCACCAAAGCAAAGCTCTTTATTGATTAAACTGACTGTCAAATCGCATCGATTACAATGGCAGATGCTGGAGCATCCTTTTTACATGATCAACCGCCCGTCAATGCTGTCAACCTCTCAAATGATATAGGTAGTACCGGTGCGGTCGAACCAGGGGCAGCAGCATTGACGTCCTTCGATAACCAGACGACCATGAACAGCGGCCTCCATTCGAACTCAGATGGCAGAGAGATGCTCGACCTTATTGATAGGCTGCGAAACATCAAGCTAATTCGCAGCACTATTACTTTGCCTCAAATTGTCGTGGTCGGCCAGCAATCTTCAGGCAAGAGTTCTGTGCTCAACGCAATCTCCGGAATACATTTCCCTGTCAACGAAGGATTAACGACTCAATTTCCTACCGAAATCATTCTTCGTCGAGAAGACTCCCGGAGTACAAAGGCTTGGTTTAGAGTTTCAAATCCGTTACCCACTGCACAAAAGCTGGCACTAGAAGCGCTCGAAGCACGATGGAGATCAGATGGTATAACACTAGAACAGCTTCCTCAAGTCATCAGCGAAGCAAAGCATGCTTTAGAGCTGAACGGAAATACTCGTTTTTCATCGCAAAGCCTTGTGCTCGAGATCTGTGGCCCTGAGCAGGAGCATCTTACACTGGTTGATCTTCCCGGCTTTTTTGCATCAACACTGCAAGATCAAAGTACGGACGATATCCATCTAGTTGATGGGATCGTACAAAGCTACATGAAGAACGAGCGCGCCATCTTGCTAGCAGTCTTCACCGGCGCCAATGACTTTGAGAATCAAATACTTTTGCAAATGCTGAAAGATAACGAGCAGTATAGAGCGCGTACTTTGGGAGTTATCGCAGCCCCGGACTGCATTGGTGCAGGCACTGCGCGCGAACAGATCTGTCTCAAGCTTGTGCGTAATCAGGATCTAACTTTGCAGCATGGCTGGCATCTACTGCGTAACCTTGCTTTGAATGAGGCGCAGCAAAACCTCGATAGAGACACTGAGGAGAGGAATTTCTTTGAAACGCAGCAACCATGGTGTCACATCGATAAAAGTCTCGTTGGGCAGCAGGCTCTGAAGACATGCCTCTCCAGGGTTCTTCAGGCAAGCATTGCGCGAGTTCTACCCGTTTTGGAGAAAGAAATAAGTGGCCGCCTCACCAATATCCAGGACCAACTCAATGCTCTTGGAAGTGAGAGATTTAGCCCAGAACAGCAGAAGGACTACCTTTGCAATCGCGGAACACTCTTCCAACAAGCACTAAAGGATACTCTTGAAGGAAAGCCGCAGTTCGGAGAGCTTGAAAGCACTGAAAAATCTCTCAGAGCCCGCATTCGTTGCTTAGGAGAGTCGTTTCGTGATACGATGGATGTGAAAGGCCGCTCGTGGACTCTCATCCGTGCATACGAGACCAATCCCGACGAAGCTCTGAGGCAAGAGTACATTAAAGATATCTTCGCAGGCAAATACGACACCACTATGGCAGTGTGTGAAACCGACATGCTCTCATGGCTCTCGCGCCAGATTCGCATGCACCAAGGGCTGGAGTTACCAAATTTAGTGGACCCTCATTGGGCTGGTCAGCTGTTCCAGTACCAGTCACGAAGATGGAAGAATCTGGCGAAAGATCATCTCAATACTGTCTTCGAAATTGTTAACGAATATGTCCTCAAAACAGTGAAGGCCAAGTTTGACGTGGAGGCCGCCGGCAAAATTTTGCAACATCTTGTGCTACCCAGCATGAAGCAGAGACAGTCAAGACTGGAGGAGAAACTTGATGAGTTGTGCAAGCCCTACTCCAGCCGATACCCTCAGACTTTAAGCAAGAGACTCTTCGTCGCGTCGCGAGCGCGGAAAGAAAATGAAGCCAATGCGTCTTTGCTGGATGATGCACAGGGCTTCATCAGCGCTGCCAAGTCTCGGTTGATCCTCGATACAGTCGACGCCGTCTACGACATATGCAGCGAGATCTTTGTCGATAACATCCAAAACCTCGGAGTTGAGAACTGTCTGTTGAATGACTTAGACACGCTAGCAGCACCCTCGAAGTTTTGGGGAATGGATGAAGCAGGTTTAGAAAATCTAGCAGGCGAGTCTCCTGAAAACAAAGCCTTTCGAGCACAACTCAAGCACGACCAAGAACAGTTCAAGAACGCAAGTGACGAGATTTTGCCGAGTCTCGCGGCCAGACAACTCAACAGAATAGCACCTTCGGGCATGGAGCGTAACCCCATCCACGCCGTTTCAACTCCTTTTTCTCGCTCTGACCGGGCTTTGGACAAGACGAGCGCTCAGGATGTACCAAGGCAGACCAATAGGTTGGAGAATCCAGAACGCAGTAGCTCCCGGATGCCCCATCGTGCGGCTCCATCTTTGCCGAGTGATTCAAGCACGGACAGTGCTTCAACTCTTCATCCCAACCATCCTTCATCACCACCCAAGACTCCGAGGAAGACCTCACGAAGTGCTGGTCAACGGGTTCAGTCAGGCAACGCTCAAGTCAAGCTCGATATGGCTAATGACGTTAGTGATACTTCATCACCACCGTCAACCAACTTTTCATCACGTAGCGACCGTGCAACCTCAAGCAGTTTCTCTTCACTTCAAGCTTCACCAAATGTACAAAACGAGAAAGGTGGCCTTGAATTTAATGTGCCACAGCGAACAGCGACAGAATCATCAATGTTGTAGATGTGTGCGCGAGAGAGCGGTCTCTCTGGTTACTCAGGTCTTGCGTCACAGAAGGCGTAATGTTTGCTATTTCTATGGAATGACTCTGGGATCAAATGGTGCGCGGAGAGCTGTAAAATAAATCCATGACTGGCCATGGCAAGGCAGTTGTGGCTGTATCATGCTGGGGTTATTGGTGCATTATTGGTGCAATGCGCATCTTCCGTATACATTTTCTGAAGATATGGATGCTGCCAATATCGCATGACGCTTTAAACGTGCTTAGCCTATCTCGATATCCTGAATGTGGCGGGCGTTGTGATGGAAACAAGGACGTGTAAGCAACAACTCAATGATAAGCACAACTTTGTACATGTGAAAAGCGCACACGTTTCGTATGTTGTTCTGACAAGCTAGGGTTTATCTACCCGCCCTTCTTATACACCATAAGTCTTTGAGTCTGTTCTAGAAACTGTGTCGGTCTACTTACACCAGGACTGAGAAAGTATGATTCACAATGGCTCCTATTGACAACCATCTTGATGGCGACCACTTCCCATCACACTGAATTGAAACCTTTACCCGGTCTGCATAGTTGAACTGGAATCACCTCCCTGAAGAGGCGCACAAATACACCAGTCCCGTAGCAGCAATCAGTTTTTCATATTCTAACGATTCGGCCTCCTTCTCGTTACCATTACGTCGATCTTCGCCTGCTTTCCTTTCTCATTCTTTGCTGCTTTCATGTAAGCCTTCCTCTGCTTTCTCGGCTGTTCATCCTCGTCATCGCCGATACCACCACTTGCATCTATATCTTCCTTGTACCCATCTGGCGTTCTGCCCCTTTTCATCTCTTTCGTAGCCTCTCCATTTGCCTCATCTTTGTTTGTCCTACCTTCTTTATGGCCGAAAATTTTCTTCCATTCCCCGCTCATCACTTTCTCGTCATCCCCGTACAGCCCTACATCGTATGCAGCTTTCACTTTGTCAATACAAAACTGTCTCATCTCGTTGAAGTCAAGCATCGGCTTCGGATACTTCGCCATCTCCTCTGTTCCTCGGTCTGTCCCATCGCCAGTGATCTGGCAACCCCATCTCTTCTGGTCTGCTATTGGAGCCTTGGATGGTTCGTAGATGTACTTCTTGTCATAGTTTCGCAGCTCCGGAACATACTTCCGTATGAAATGCCCCTCAGGATCCCATTTCTTGCCGAATGCTATCGGGCTGTAGCAGCGGTAGAACTGGCTAAAGAAGGCCGTGCAGCTCAACCTGCAACATTGTCAGCATGGACATGCATTGTCCTGAGCACCCAATAAATCACCTACCACATCCAGTTCCCGACATTGCACGCAGTTTCATGATCAACCAGCCACTCCTCAAACACTTCGGCACCTCTCTCCCAACTGACATAGCAACCACCCCTTGTCAAAAAGCAAGCGACACTATGGCGACCAAGATGATGCATCCAACCCTCATACTTTAATTGCCTCATTAGTGCATCGATCCATGGAAAGCCTGTTCGTCCTTCTTTCCATCGCCTGAATCTTTCTTCTGCCTCCTCATTGTCAACATTGTATGTTCCGTCCAGCAGATGTTCTCCGACTGGCGTCTTCGAATAGTTGCTCTGCAGATGCCAATCAATGAATCTGGCCACCTTGTTGCCTTGTGTTTGTGCATATGCATAACCTAATGCAGCTTGGGCGCCGAAGTACATATCTCGAAATAGCAGCTGGCCAGGCATATTCTCCGGCTCGCCCGCATTTTGTTTCCCAGCTTTCTTCCGCTTGGCAAACACCTCCTGTATATCCCACCAAAACTTTCTGACACTCAGCGTACCGAAATGGTGATGTGGAGATAGCAAGGTTGTGCTCTGTGGTTCAAATTCTGCAGGACTTGACTTTGGCTTCTCGAATGTGCCAATATACTCCTCGTCATCAATGTATTTCTTCAGCAATCTCAATGCTTCCTTTTCACCTCCTTTATGCGGACTCATCGCATCCTTCGGATCGATCCCCATCTCCTCAAGCGTGACGATCGCAAAATCATTGTTAGGACCAGCAACACTAACATAATGCTTGTCTTTGTCCTTACCTAGTCCTCGTTGTCCCTTGTTAACGTCCGGCGAATCCTCAGGCACTTCATGCTGAAAGTCCTTGTCGCTACTCAAGTCCATCTCCACCTTGTCTAGTGGATTCGGTAACGATTCGGGAAGAGGCACACACTTCTTCGGCTCCCCCTTCCTCCCACCGTCTCCTGGATCAATCTGCTGGGATGCCTTCACCACCTGTGCCATGCTCATGGTTGGCCTGTTGCCATTACGCTTCACCAGTTCATCCGGATCGAACAGCGTCCGTCCCATCAATGAAACGACCTTGATCTCCCTTCCTAACTCCCGACTCAGTTCCTCGATCTGCTTCGTCACGTTCTCATCCCTTTCGCGCGCATACGCGTCTGTGTCCTTCTCGAACACAAGCACATCAATCGCCCACTTCTTCACGAGCTTCTTGATCACAGTCTGCGGCGCCTCGCGGATGAGATGCAGCTTCTGCTTCGGGTTCAGCTCCGTCAGTCGGTCAGACAGAGCCTGTTGCGATTCAAGCAGGAACTTCCACCGATTCGGCCCCACTCTCGCACGGTAGACATAATGCGGATCCCAAGTCCAGATAGGTATAAACACAGATGGGTTCAGTGATAACGCATGGTCAAGAGCTGGTGAGTCATGCACGCGCAGGTCTGTGCGGAACCAGTACAGAATTCGAGGCCCGTCTACCGACGACAGAGTGGGTTGCTGTTTGATTTTTGGACTGGGCTTGATGCTCGCGACCAATGCTTGGTTACATTGCGTTTTGCTGCTGACAGCTGTACCTGACAATTTCTTGAACGCTGGAGGCGCCATGATGGATGTTTAGTCTTGGCGAACCCAGTGCAGTGTATGGTAAAGCAGTTGACGTACGAAGGACGTGAACGGGTCGCAATGAGAATACTTTGGTTTGCTGAGCGGCAGAATCGGAGGCAAATCCCGCCTAGAAAGGCGCAAGCTCGGACCAAGCTGATCGCTTAGTTTACACCTTGATCCTCGGTCTTCACAACAACAGAACGACGAAGTAGACTTTAGGTTGCCCAAAGCTATCTCCTTGTATGAACAGGCAGCAGCATGGTGATACTCGCCACGCCAACTGATTGCGAATTCCTAGAGTAGTGCATGGAGCAGGGATTGAAAGCGTCGAGTGCTGCTTGGGATTATGACCTCGATTTCATACCTAGAAGTCGATGACGCTAGCAGATCTGTAGAAAATCACCATCATGCCTCAGTGAGCTAGCTTAAGATCCTAGCTTTAAGATTTGCACCAATCAATAGCTGAACGACGGTTGGACCCTGGCCTAAAGAGCTTAGTAAGCAGAAACATGCAGAAGTTTAGGTTTCGGAAATTTTCTCGATAGACAGGATTTCGCCTTAGCAGGTGGAAAATAGTATGCAGTAGCGAACATGTTGTTTCGATGTACACGAGCTTTTCATGTATTCTTATTCTTTTCGTCATTCATTATATGTTACCACGTTATTCTTCACGTATGTAATGCCTATATTTAAGTCATTAGCCACAGCGTCAGCCCGAAAGCTAACATTCCACGTGCCATGCACTGTTCAAAACCATTCCTCGCCTTCCCTAGGAGCCGGTTGATTTCGGAGACTGAGGCTGACCATCACTGATTTGACTGACAGGAGGAGCTGTCCTCGTAGCCTGAATCTGACCATCGCTGATTTGGCTCACAGGGACGCCAGTGGATTTCGAGCCGCCAGACGAAGCTGCACTTGACGAGCCACTGGAGCTTCCACCACTGAGCTTGGCTGAGAGAGGTAGCTTTCTGCTTGAAGAGCCAATATAGATGGTGGGGTTGGATACCTGAACCCAGTTTTGGCTTGCAACATCCCATGTCGAGACATCCTTTCGTGTAAGCTCGGCTTGGAAAGTGACTGATGCTCCAGGAGCGATTGTCAATCGCTCAAAACCTCGAAGCACTCTTGGCGGTTCACCATCGCCAAGGCTGACATATACTTGCACAACTTCGTCGCCAGCAACCTTGCCAGTATTCGTAATAGTTGCCTGGACTGTTGCAACAGTTGCCCACAATCCCGGATTGCCACCAGGAGCACCTCCAGCTGGTACGAACGGTTGCGGGGATGAGTCACTGGATCCTGAAGGTAGATACTGATTGGCTGGCAGACCGTAATCGGGGTCGCTAGAAGAGGCTTGCAGGTTGGTGCTGTTAAGGTATGGATATATGTACAATGGGACTCGCTCGATAGTACCATTTGGGAACAGATAGTCTGCAACATTAGTGTCAACAGTTCCATATGTCGGTGCTGCACTAGTTTGACCGGTGAATGGAGTGTATGGAGCGGCATTCACTGGTGTGACAACCAAATTGGAATAGCTGAACGTCGTGTAACTAAGACCAAATCCAAATTCATAGATTGGTTCAATCCCATTGGCATCGAAACCTCTGTAGTCGATCAACAGACCCTCAGTAAAGTCTTGCTGAGGAGCGCCGAATTGACCATTGTTTGGTGTTGTCATTACGCTTGTGGTATAATCAGTAGGTCGTCCGATGGTGAAGGGTAGCTTGCCACCAGGATTGATCTTGCCGTACAACACGTCAACGAGAGCATTACCGCTCTCCTGGCCTGGAAGTCCTGCCCAGATAACGGCAGTGACATTATCATTGTTGTACCACGCGGAAACGTCGACGGGACCAACCGAATGAATGACCACAATAGTATTGTTGCATACTGAGGTGACGTTGTGGATGAGTCGATCGCCATCGAGCCACAAGGTCAGATTCTTTCGATCACCCTCGTTTCCATCCACATTGATGTATCCCTCGCCAGAGTCAGCGTTGACAAAAACTAGAGAGACGCTGGCCTGCTTGGCGAGAGTAACAATTTGGCTCTGAGCGTAGTTGTCGAGGATGGCAAAAACTTCACCCTTGCCACTATTGAGAATGTAGTTCTGGATGGCTTGTTCCGGCGTTACTAGATATGGGAAGTCAGAGGTTCCTGAGCCCCATCCCATAGCCAGTGTACCATTGTTACAGCCACGGTCACTGCAGCCGTTTGCTCCATATGGGTTGCTTCCAGCATCTTCACCAATAATGGCAGTCCACTTTTCATTGCCACTGAGAGGCAGAGCTCCGTTGTTCTTCAGGAGGACAGTCGATGCTTGGCCAATGGCACGAATTATACTGGCATGGTTAGCTCGAGCGTCGATATGTTGGTTGACAAGACCAATCTGGGATTCCACGGCGGCATGAATCGGAGCATAGGTATCTCTGCTCCAAGAGTCGAAGTTAGTTGGTACATAGTGTGTATCGCGTCCGACATAGTAGTATGCTGCCATGATTCGAACTGCCATATCGTCAAGGCGGTATTGTGGTAGAGTGCCATTAAGGACTGCAATTGTCAAGTTGGTGCCCCAGTATGACTGACCCGTCAAAAAGAGCGTGTCGCCAGGCATAGTCATGTCGAGGCCTGCAAGCGCATCACTCACCCCAGAGTGCTGGGCTTGCCAATCAGACATGACGAAGCCTTGAAAGTCGAGCTCGTTCTTCAGCAAATAGTTCAGAGTATATGAATTACTGCAGCCGTAGGAGTTGTTGACCTGATTGTACGAACACATAATAGAACCTGTACCAGCACGAACTGCGTCTGCAAAAGGCCACAGATACAGCTCATGCAAAGTCTTATCATCAACGTTGGAGCTCACCGATTCGGTGACGTTGTAACCGTATCCTTGGGCTTCTGGCGCCTGTCTGAAGTGCTCCTGTTCGTTCAATATGTAGTGTTTGGTGCAGGCTATCACGCCAGTTGACTGAATACCTTCAATGGTTGGCCCGATAAGCTGACCAGTGAGGTACGGATCTGGGGCAAAGCCTTCCCAGTTGCGGCCACCCTCGGGAGCCCGACCCAGAGGGCCACAGACAGGGCCAAGTTGTACATCCACACCTTTTGTTCTGTGTTCCTCAGCCATGGCCACGCCTCGAGCGTAGGCTAAGCCTCGGTCCCACGTAGCAGCCACGTTGATGCCAGCAGGGAATGCAGAAACGTAATCCGCAAATCGAACACCAAGTGGTGAATCCTGCATGCACAGGGAAGGGAAGCCCAATCTAGGGATCGAGCCGGTGTTACCAACACATTGTTCACCTTCCCAGCCAACACCTGTGGTTAGATTCACTTTTTCGGCGAGGGTTAACTGGGAAACAAAAGCCCTAGCCTTATCATAAGCTGCTGACCAGTTGCCTGAACCACGACCCCATGGTGAAGGATACTTCGGTGGAGAGTATGCTAGTGTGCCGTTATAGGATGTATATGGGAGAATGGTTTGGCGTTTGGCTAATCCTTCGCTCTTCTCGAATGGCTACAGATAGGTCAGGTCAGTTAATAGTCAAGAAGTGCCTCTGTGCTCCAATGGCATTGAATTCCACGATGACAATGGTACATCATCCCACCGCTGCCACGATGCTAGGCGCATCCTGACTGCAAATCCAGCACATGGCTGGCTTATTTGCTTGCTTGCTTGGGTGACGAAGAAAATGTTCAGGGAGCACTTACTGATGCCGAGGCAAGAACGGCCAGAAAGGCTGGCGCCACCAAATTGGCAAGCCACATGTTGTCGTTAGTATGGCGGTAACATGCAACGAACGAACTTGATTGCGATGAAGAACAACTAGCGTATAGTGCTTTGCCAGCAGACTATAGCAGGCAGGCAAGCAAAGAAAGAGCAGGTCACAGCTGGCTCTACAAATAAATGGTTGGAAAATGTGTCGATTTTTAAGAATGTACAAAAACATCATTGCTTGTGTTGAGCTGCTCAAGCTTCAAAAATTTATGTCGATCCTATCGAGATCGACGTAAGAGGCAGGAATGAGCATCCAGGTACATTCCACTACCCGCAATGCACTAAATACGATTGCCAATAGGATGACACCGCAGAACGTTCCATGTCTCCACTTAACCCCGCAAAAAGGGTCGGCAACCACAGCAAATGGAATGATTGCCGTCCGGAAAGCTTAGACAACCCTGCACACCGTAAGCTGTCTGCATCACGAGCTTCTTTTCTTCTACAGTTACATGCATGAACGGGTACAACGTGCTGTCAAGCAACCAATGAATCTTTTACTTGTTGGTGTACATTGGATTCCCCTCCTCATGAGGTATCCTCGCTTACCTCGAGTGACATTCTCATGCAGCTTGATTACAAGTGATCATTGAGAGAGTTACACGCCCAGAGATTCAGGCACACCTGGAGTGGAGCTGTTGTTGTTGCTGCTCGAGCATTTCTATCACCTCAGAACATCAGAACAAATTGATCTATCACGGGCGAGTGTCTTCTGAGTTCTAATGCAAGTCAAATCCTCAAATTTGACAATGCAGATATACAAGATAAATCAAATTCCCAGTCTCTATAGCTGGCAAGCTCCTGCCTGATTTAGGTCTTTACCCTTTCAACCAAAATTTCTTGTCGTCACTCTTCCCCAGATTCCTTCTCCACAGGAGTTACTCATATGCATGTGCAGAATTCAAACCTTGGAACTGTCAAATCTTTCTTCCCCAAGGTCACATCGTTGCCGGAATGAGACTTGTTAGTCCTCCTCTTTTGGGTGGCAGAGAAACCTCCGGTGTTGTCGCAGTTCGAAGTCCCTTGTTGTAAGATGAAGCTTCGTCCAAGACCTTACACCAGCTATTCGAACGGAAGTCTACTCAAAGTACCCAATGCACGCCGATCTCGGCATTTTTGGGTGGAGTTTAGACGTTACGACGGCAGTCGATGAGTGATTTACTTCGACTAGGGTCCTTTTGCCTTGCAAATCGAGCTGTTGCTCCGATATTCCGCATACTAACGTCACAATCACAACTCCATTATTCAGTTGAAGCCAACTACTTGTACTTGCCGGATGCAACAACAACATCGATAGTGTCTCTGTCCCACGGCAGTCAATAGTAATCAAGAAATTTACTCATTCACTCATTTACTTGGTGCTTGCCCACCGCAGGCGGCCAAGACCACTATTTCACTGAAATGAGGTCGTATATGAAGTTAAACGCATCAAGTGTTTTGAGGCTTGCGCTTCGCCTTGTCCTTTCTTTCTACAACATAGCTTTCAAGTTTTGAACGAAGGATGCGAACGTTACACACGGATGCAGAGTCCGCCGTTGAAGTCTGGTGGCTTTCTAATTCAAGAGCTCATACAGAGTCAGCTGTTCTTATGGACATGGGTAGCTGCAAGTCGTGATGATTTGGAACGCATTCTGAAGAGGGAGCACCAAGGAACAGGTAAAAGTGATGGGCATTTTTAGTTCAGCAATGTGTCTGCGACATCCGCTAAGGCAAATACAGTTGTAAACTGTCATGGTGGGTTAGTTGTTGATCATTTGATTTTT
This sequence comes from Neophaeococcomyces mojaviensis, assembly GCA_030247915.1. Lineage (NCBI taxonomy): Eukaryota > Fungi > Ascomycota > Eurotiomycetes > Chaetothyriales > Neophaeococcomyces > Neophaeococcomyces mojaviensis. The sequence continues at coordinate 45,680 of JAPDRQ010000175.1, forward strand.
TTCGATGCAGCTCGGTTTCACCGGAATTTACGCGGCTCTGACGCGAATGCAGTACATCATACATCATACATCATACAGCACAGCAGCGAACCATACTTTCAGGTATCTGCCGCATAAGTATTGCTTGCCTGATGCTTTGTCGGTGAATGCTTATGCTATCTCAGATAACACGATGTTCAGCTCAAGTATGCCAGCTCTTTCAATCAATGTCTCACGCCCGTCATAATACTCCTTCGATAAACTACAGTGTAAATACAGCTTGACGATTTCTCCCAGCCACCTGCTTTTTCCCTAATTAGCACTTCTGTGCTCTTCAAACATCACTTTATCTCTTTTGATCAGTAGGTTAGTTACAGCAACTTGCAGAGCGTGGTGATTGAGCAGAAGAGCCTAGGTGTTTCGTGCAGCCAGTTAGTCAGTGCATAGCCTTTGACTCTTGAAGCACACGATAGCAGCGTAGCACGTTTTAGCAACCTCCAAGCGCACATATAGCAACGGGTTCTAAATCGTAGACTCTTATCAGTCAGTCGGGTCAGGATCATAGTTGCATTGCAAAAGGAGCAGCAGAGGAGCGCATATTAAGAGAGCACTGGTAAAATCCTCGACTATGGTTTCAACACGCCACCACCCGCGACCGTTTCCTCCCCCAGACGTCCCAAGTCCAACCTCAGCGCGGCGGCTGCCCGAGACACCTATCTCAATAACCTCATCCTCAAAACGTACACCTAACTCCCCGCCTCCTCCAGCAACAACAAAACGAGCGCGTGCAACCTCAGGCAAGCGCAAAATGAACACGACAGAAGACTCAGCGGAGCAGTCTCTAGCCACCACTATCCTTGAGAAAGCTTCTGCGCTTACATCTGTCTTAACAACGCGCTCCCATACGCGCTCAGAGTCAAATCCATCTCGGCCTAAAAGTAGGTCTCAGGCCAAAGCGCAAGAGAAACACCCATTTACACATACACCACCCCCGCTACTCCTCCCTTGGCTCCTGATAAGTGTGCCGCTTGTTATATGGGACACAGGATACGTTCTTGGCAGACCACACACCATGCCTGGCGGACGCCTCCACTCCCCGATCTGGACTCCGTACGCGCTGTACGGCACGGTCGACTACATGTATGGCTTCCCTGCTGTAGAAGCAGGCAACGGGTTTACATCCGCTCAGGGCACTTTGAATTGGGTCGAAACAGCCATGTATATCTATTATTTGATTGTCATTGCCCGTCGATTTGTCGGTGACGACGGCTTCGTTCGTGGCGTTGCGATCCGCAGCTTTATAGATCTCTTTACACGGTACGATAACGATGGCACAGGTAAGGTGGTAATTCGAGGCGGAAAGGACCTGGCACTTGCAGTGCTAGTGTGCTTTGCTAGTGCAGTCATGACGGTGAGCAAGACAGTGTTGTATTGGGCCAACGAAGCGTTCTCGGGATTCGCAAGCATTGGGCATAATGACTGGTCGAGGTTATTCTGGCTTTGGATCATACCAAATGGAGCCTGGATCATTTTGCCAAGCTACATGATTTGGGTGTTAGGGAGAGAGATCCTTGATGGTATGACTGGAGAGAAAACAGTAGATGGGGAGAGGAATGAGTGAGCATATTATATGATGAGGTGTAAGCCAGCCGCTTTGATGTGGTATAGGTAGCGTGGCTATGAGATCTGTTTGTGTGTGTTTATGAAGTGATACCCACATAGTAACGTTCTTATGAGAAGTTAAATGTGTCGATGGGTACTGGGCATCAGGTACATAGTCGAATGGCAATAAGTTACGTTATCAGTTGGTGAATGCATGATCGAGGTCCTCAAGGTTGAAGGCTTCGCGGACAGTGGAATGGGTCTTCGAGACCATCGCTGCCCCTGTGTGCTCAAAGTATTGACTCTTGCTGCCATGGTCATAGCGAGCATGTTCGAATGGTACCAACAACTATGGAATAAGCTCTTGCTTGGGAGGAGTTGCCAGTAACCGCTAATGCAGCCTAAGCTCGGCAGTGATGAACAAAACGAGTTAGAGTCATGAGGCCCTTGGGACTACCTCAGCAGCTCACAGCACGTTCAATAGCCGTTGTCCTAGCGCGATGCACCACCATTTCGGAAACACCACCATTTCGGAAATGCACCGCACCACAATGCACGCAACGAATTGATCGCATTACTACCACATTTACCTGTAAATCATATCTCTGTATTGCCTACGCTATTACTACGTCCTTTTCCTTTTCTTACCTTGCATTACAGTAAATACAGTGGGTTCCTGGTCCAGTAGTAGGTCAATTTCCTCCTAGGTCCTACCCCTAGCTGCTGCTACATTACGAAAGGACGTAATAATCGAGTTATTAAGTTTAGTAATATAGTTACGTACTTAGGTACCTTCCTTATTCTTATCTATCGCTCTATAGCCTTAGATCTTAGTATATAGGAGTTTAGCCTCCGCCTTAAGTATATTAAGTTAACGCTTAATCCGGTAGAGTTATTAATAATAAAAGGTAGATATAACTTATAATAATTAGTTAATTATTAACTTTTATTTACTCTTATACTTAAATATATAATACTTTATAATCTTTTTTAATATTAAATTAAATATAGTTAGTTTATAATTAGCTATATCTTAATAATTAAATATTATATTAAGATTAAATAAATATAAATAGGCCTAACGTTAATTAAATTAAATAGTATTTTTTATAAATATTTTATTATATATTTAGGTTTAAAGGATATTAAATTTAATTTATTTAAATCGTTTAATATTTATTAAATTATATATTAAAGATATATAAATATATATAATTTTTAGTAATATAAATAGTTATTAGTAAAATAGCTATAATAAATAAAATATTATTATAATAAATAAAATATATAAAAGAGAATTTAAATAATTATAATATTATATTAATATATATAATTTTAAATCTTACTTATAATATAATTTTTATAAATATTTATAAAAAAAAATACGTTTTTTATTATTATTTTAAATTTATAAAAAAATATTTTAATAAATTATTTATTTTTATATTTATTAAAGATTTAATTCTTTTTAATAAAGCTTTAATATTAATATAAATAATTTATTATTTAAAAAAATTATTAATTAAAAGATTAAAGAGACTTTTTATTTTAATAAATAATTAATAATTTAATCGTTTAATTTTAAACGTTTATATATTTAATAATTAAGATTTAATTAATTTAAAAGAAGATAATTAATATTAAAGGGCCCTATTTATAATTAAATATTATATATTTTAATTAATAGTAGTTATAGTATATATTAATTTTATTTATATTTTAAATATTATTAAACTCGATTTAAAGATTAATTAAAATATTTTTTATAACCTTAAATTAAATCGTTATTATATTTAAATTATTTATAGCTATATACTCGATCTTAAAATATTTTTTTTTTTTAATTTAAACTTTAAATAGTAAGTAATAAATCGTTTAATTTAGTTATAACTAATTAATTTAAATAATTTAGATACTATAATATTTTCTATAGTTAATAAATTAGTTAAAACTTAGATTTCTCTATAATTAATAGGCTTATACTATTATTATAAATGTTAAGAATAGCAACCCCAAAAGGGGTAAGTCCAACCTAGGGTGGACCAGTTGGTCCACTAGTGGAGCCAGTTGGTTAGTGGCCTCCCTGCCACTTAACCAACCTCTTTCTTTAGTACCCCCTATAGGGGCCAGCTATTCATTTATCCCTGTCATAGGTGCATATATATAGGGACTATCGGCGCGTATATAGAATAATAACAAGTCATTCAGTTACTATCTGCCTACCGCTACCTTCCAATCTTTACAGGTTATGAGCCCGGCAAAGCCAATCTTTTAGGCAATATCTTACCTGAATACTTCCGGTTTATAGGCACCGATACCGCCTAAAAAAATGGACTCCTCCAGCTACAAATTCCCTAAACTGAAGGGATCAGTTAATTGGGATATATGGTCGATACGAGCATCAGCAGTACTAACCCAGAAGGGCTATATCGAAGTTATGGGCCAGCCAACTGGTCCACCAACTCAACCAGCTAACCTGGATCTAAATTCGACAGATCCAGCCCAGGCACAAGCCCGCCAAGAATACCAGGCACTACTAGGAGAATACCAAACCTATCGAGCCAATAGGGAGGTCCAATCATACCAGGCAGCATCCCTCATACGGCTAATGTTAGAGGATGGACCCCTACTACAGACGCGTAATATCAACGACGTATATGCGCTATGGGTGCGCCTGCAGGCACTATATGAACCAACTGGTTTCAGCTCTGAATTCCTACTTAGTAGAGAGCTATTTTCAACCACTCTAGCACGCTGCAATGGTTCAATAGAAGCCTATCTCACCAAAATTCGACGTTTAACCGATGAATTAGCCGCAAAACAGCTCACTATACCGAATAAGGTGATTGCGGCCTATACCCTCTCAAATCTCGGCCCAGAATGGGAAAATACGGTGGCTATAATTAGCCAAACTTATCGATCTCAGAATGGCGATATCGACCTCATTGCCTTATTTAGCCAACTGGCTGATGAATCTAGGCGCCGCCAGGCCCAGATACAACCAGATGAGATGGCTATGATGGTCCAAAAGAAGCCTCAAAAACCTAGATGTATCCACTGCAAGAAAGGAAGGCATCCACCTCAAAAATGCTGGGAGAAATACCCTCACCTAATGCCTAAAAAGGCAAAAGAGCTAAATGAACCCCAGAAAGAGGCATATATAGCCGAAGAAGAGATTGCCCTTCATTCCTCTATCTCGGAGGATATAGGCACTTGGTACCTGGATAGCGCCGCTACTAGCCATATTAGTGCCTATAAGAGACTGTTCTGAAGGCTATGGCCTTGTGATATATCCCTAAAATGGGGAGATAACAAGGTAATCAAGGTTAAACAGTATGGAGAAGTCAAATTACGACTAAAGCCAACTGGTCAGCCGATTATCCTGAAAAGGGTGCTGTACGTACCCGAATTCAAGATCAACCTACTATCACAAGGCCAACTGGTCCAAAAGGGAGTGGAAATAACGGCGAAAAGAGAGGGCTGCACCCTCTATTATCAAAATAAGATGCTTACCTGTGGGGTATACAAGAATAACCTCACTCTGATCTATACCCGCGTCGAGAAAGGCGACCAAATGGTCCAAGAAGACCAACTGGTTGAAACTGCCTATATATCGACAGCGAAGGTGAACTGGCACCAAAGAATGGGCCATATTGGCCAAAATGCCCTAGAAGCCTTATCTAGAGCTACGGCCGGGTGCGAAATACCACCCGGAGGCCTTATTAAATGCAAGGACTGCGAGACCTGCATTCAGGCAAAGGCAACCACGAAAATCAGTCGACAGAGCCCCCAGAGAGCTACAGATTACCTAGAAAAGGTACACAGCGACATTTGCGGGCCAATAAGCCCCCAAACTTGGGCCAAAAACAGGTATTTTACCTCGTTTATAGACGATAAAACTAGGTACGCCGATATAGTGCTATTACGCACTAAAGACCAGGTATTCGATGCATATAAAACCTGGCAGACACGGGAAGAGAGGCAAACAGGCCAAAGAGTTAAACGGTTACATACCGATAACGCCCGCGAATACAAGTCCGAAGCCTTTAAGAACCTACACCAAGAACAAGGAGTTATAGGCACCTATTCGGCACCATACACCCCGGCGCAAAACGGTATTAGCGAAAGGCTTAACCGTACAATCGTCGAAAAAGTCCGAGCAATGCTTACGGAAGCAAAAATGCCTAAGGCATACTGGGGGGAGGCGCTATTAGCAGCTAATTACCTGTATAACAGGACCCCAAACAGCTCTATAGGGTATATAACCCCGTATGAGGCAAAAACAGGCCAAAAACCAGATATATCGAATATTCGAATCTGGGGCTCTATTGCCTATAGAGTAATGCCAGAAATAGGAAGAAAGAAGCTCGACCCAAGGGCAAAGCCCTATATATTGGTTGGCTACGGCCATAACCAATATAAGCTATTAGAACTAGCTACAAGAAAGACCATCTGGGTACGCGATGCCTATATTCTAGAAGGCAAGTTCTATAGCGACCAAAATGACCAGGATCAACTGGTTATCGATGAACCAGTAGACCAACTGGTCGACCAACTGGTCGAAAAAGAGGATATCCAACCCGGGGTTGGAAACCTTCCTGACCAAATGGACCACTACAATCCATCAAACAATTCCCTGAACGTTCAACCAATTGTACAACCAATTGAAGAAAGCCCATATTCCGACCTAATTAGCCAATTACGCCAGTACGCGGACCAAGATATTGAAATGGAGACTGCCCTACCCACTATAAGTGGCCCAGCCACCTATAAGGAGGCTATACAGTCCCCAGAATCACACAAATGGCTAAAGGCTATGGAAATCGAACTGACCGAACTACAACGACAGAATACCTGGAATTTAGTGCCCCTGCCACCAAATAGGAAGGCCATTCCAGGTAGATGGGTAAATGCAGTAAAAGAAACACTGCAGGGGCCTATCTACAAGTCCCGATGGGTCGCAAAGGGCTTTAGACAACAACCAGGCATAGATTTCAACGAAACATACGCCAACACGGTCAACCCAGTCGCTTATAGGTATATCCTAGCCCTTACGGCATTACACGACTGGGAAATACACCAATGGGATGTAAAATCAGCCTTTCCAAACGCCAAAATCAAGGAAGAAATATATATGGATCAACCAACTGGTTTCGAGGTCCAGGGGCAAGAACACCTAGTCTGCCGCCTAAATAAGGCCCTATACGGGCTAAAGCAATCGGCAAGGGAATGGGAGCACACCCTAAAGGAAATAGTCGCAAAATCAGGCCTACAACCACTAGAGATTGACCAATCGGTATATATCTCTAATACAGGGACCCCCATTATCCTAATAACCTACGTGGACGATATACTCGCTATTTCACCAGCGATAAGCCGTATTACGGAGGTATATAACCAGCTAAATAGCCAGGTTACCCTAAAAGACCTAGGGGAGGCACGGACCTTTTTAGGCATCGAACTGGAGCGCGATAGGGATAAAAAGGCTATAAGACTACACCAGGGTAACTATACCAGAAAAATTCTGGACAAATATAGACCCAATATCAAGCCTACCCAGGGCAGCGCTATACCAGCGGCCATAGGCCAGAAAATCGGTCCTTACGAGGAACAACAAGACCCGGGACTGATAAATCAATACCAACAAGAGGTGGGGTCAATCCTTTACCTTACCACCAAAACAAGGCCCGATATAGCCTATACTACAGGCCTACTCTCGCGATATATGGCAAATCCAGGTCCGGAGCACTTTACTACCCTGGAAAAGCTATGGAAATATTTAGCGACCTACCCGGCCTTAGGCCTGTCCTACCACTCTGCGACTTCTACGCTCACCGGCTACTGCGACGCAGATTGGGGGGGTGATATAGGAACTAGGAGGTCGACTACAGGGTTTATCTACCTGTTTAGGGATAGCCCCCTGGCCTGGAACTCAAAATTGCAAAAAACGGTCGCCCTTAGCAGCTGCGAAGCTGAATATATGGCCCTTAAAGAGGCTATAAAAGAACAACAATATATAAGGGCTATAGGTACATCCATACCCTTCCTTCAACCAATAGAGCACCCAGAACTGCTCTACACGGACAGCCAATCAGCTATACAGCTAGCTAAGAATCCAGGGCACCATCATAGGACCAAGCATATCGACATCCAATACCACTACGTGCGCCAACTGGTCCAGAAAGGGGAAACAAACCTAGTTTACCTTAATACCAAAGACCAACTGGCTGACTACCTTACAAAGGCAATGCCAGGGCCCAGATGGACCGAATTCATCAAAAATATAGGCCTTATAGACCTTCAAAACAACACCAACGACGGGATTCGAACCCGTGACTAATACACTACGCAATATAGCCAGGCCAAGTCTTGGTATATCTCACAAAGGCACCCACTATTTCTTTTATCAAATGGAGATATACCCCTATACCAGGTAAGGGGGTGTGTTAAGAATAGCAACCCCAAAAGGGGTAAGTCCAACCTAGGGTGGACCAGTTGGTCCACTAGTGGAGCCAGTTGGTTAGTGGCCTCCCTGCCACTTAACCAACCTCTTTCTTTAGTACCCCCTATAGGGGCCAGCTATTCATTTATCCCTGTCATAGGTGCATATATATAGGGACTATCGGCGCGTATATAGAATAATAACAAGTCATTCAGTTACTATCTGCCTACCGCTACCTTCCAATCTTTACAATAAATATAAAATATATTATATAAGTACTCTTTTCTATTTATTAGATAGTTTAGTATAACTTAGTAGCTTATTAAGTTTAGAATAGATACCGCGGCTACGATCTTAGATAGTAGATCCGGATACGCCTTTAACATCTACGGCTTTAGTTATATTGTGATCAGGATTATCTCGAGCGGCCTGTAGGGCACGTTGAATGCATTGCTCACGTTCAAATCGATTAGTCATGATTTGGTGGCTTGCTATACAGCTATGGATGGACAGGCTATGGATGTGGTGGATAATCGTGAATTTCCGGAATGGTGGTGTTTCCGAAATGGTGGTGCCTCGGGTTATTTCAACCGGTTAGGTGTTTCTTGCTCTAAACTTCCTTATTAGCATTTGAACCCGTTCATGTCTGTCTCACGCGTGATCAGCCATGTCTGATGTGCTCTTTCTCCTAAGCTGTCTTGTCCCATGGCCTGTCGTGGAGTCTAACAAGTTCTTTTGCCCATGTTCCCGGGTTCGCTACATAGGCTGCTTCTGATACGTGCGGTGCTGTCATTCGAATCTGAATCATTACGAGTACCTTCAGCCCTGAGCCATCGACACAGCATCACCACAATGCACAGAGTCACGGAACTGCATGTAAGAGGCGCAAGAGCCACAAAGAGCATTATCTGTAACAAGCTCCGATGTTCCTTGTTGCAGAATGTACGACGAATTAGTCATGGAGATTGCTTTGAATACTTACTGTGAGAATTCACCGGACAAGAGATGAAGTGGTCGAGTCTAAGGTTGGTCAAAGAATTCCTGAACAAGCTGCTGGTAATAATCCGGACCAGCCTAATGGTCAAGCAATTCATTTTAAACAGCCTAGATTGTTTGCCAGCACAGTCGATGGTGCTGTGATAGAGTGTGTCCACTCCTAGCTGTCGAGAATCACTCTGACATAATGCAGCCGCTGAAAAGCTGATACGGATAGAGTCCCCTTTTCTGGATGTGAAGTGAGCACTTCAGATTTGTCATGAATGGTTGAAGAGCTCTGAGCCATCTAGACTATGACTAGAATAGGCCAAGGTTATCTCCTGGCTTCAAACCGTATCAGAGGCTCTGGTTTGCTCGCTCGTGGATTGGAACGACATGCTGACTATGCTAAGTTTCTTCGTGAGAAGCAGACATGTCGCGAATACCGGAGGATACAGGACATGCTGGGCAGCAGCAGTGACCGGTTAATTCTGTCCAGATACGCATATTTTTCGACTGTGCCACATCGAGGTAATGCTCGACTCCCTTCCATGACTGCGTCTACATGTGCTGCTGCCTTGAGACAGTTACCAATATCGAGTATAAGTTGGAGGAGCATGGCATTAAAACGAGGATATCTGCTCCCAAATCTATTTGGGGTTATCAGGCTCATTCATTGTGTCCTTTCACAAAAAGCAGCAGAGGTTCACTGTTGATCCGACATTTCATTCAACATGGAGTCTCTGTGTTTACTTGCTTACGGGATGTACGCGAATTGTTTACCCGATCGTCAGTTCACTTTGCATTGCTCGAGCTCGCGTTTGCATTTCAACTTCACTCTTCGCCCAAACATCAAGTCACCCAGCAGACGTTGCAGTCTCTGGCTAATGTGATATAAAGACGATCACATCCTCAAAACTACTTCCTCATCCCCCATTTCAATCCAATACCTGCATCACCTTTCAACACGATCCGACAACTGTATCACCAGTAAGACATTCGAATAGTCAATTAGATCTCTAGTACAATCTGGAGTAAGCGGTATGGACCCTTCGACGCCCCCAGGGTACGCCATGCCATACTCACCGGGATATGCCTCTGGCCTCTTCCCACCCTTCTCTATTCCATCACCCTCTGCCCCAGTCATAGATGGTTCACGCAAGACGAAGCGCCCTTACGTTCGGAAAGCTACTAATGTTGCACCTGGCATTGTACCGCCGACATCGCCACCACAGCTTGCAGAACTTGCTTTCAACATTCATGGTTGGGCGCTCGAAGATGGTATGGCAGGACGGTCAACATTTGAGGTCATCAATGCATACAACGCAACGATGGTTAAGGGCGGGTTCGAAGCAAAGATCAAGGAACTCCAAGAACAGCACACTGGAGACATCTATCGAGATGATCTCGCATATACAGCTCGGGAGCTAGACAAAAATCTTGCAAACACAGATCCTTCTGTCTCTCGATACTTGGTGGTCGGGTACACCTTGCGCGAGGATGATCCGATCTATTTCAACAACCGAACTTTTGCTCGATACTCTGAGAATGAGCTAGTTGGCGAGGCTCGTCCAGCAGAGCAGCATGTTATCCACTGGAACGAATGCGTGACACCCATCCTTGTTGTCACCCCTGTCAAAGAGAACACCGGTACTTCCATCCGTTTGTTTGGTCTGATCATGCCTCGAAGTGGTCTTTGTCAGCCAGTTCTCATCACTCATGAACGAATCTTCTACCGATGGGAATTCCGTGCCAGTGCAGGTGCTCGGCCAGCTCAGCGCAACAAAAACTGGAACCAAGTCATCATCGATAAAGCTTTGTCGATGACACTCAAGGATGGCAAGCCTCATGAAGAGCCAGCAATTAAGCGCCAACGATCAGAGGAACCAGTGGTCAAGCAAGAAGATGTTGACACGTACTACCTCGACTCACGTAATCGTTCGGAGATCGAAGGCGAAGTTCTCGAGCTGAAGCTTGATCTTGGCAACCTCTTCGAGCCACTCTCGGAAGTGTACAAGGTGGTCCAGACTATTCAGGACACATCCCGTAATGCCATGACTTGCTTCAAGGTTGTCCTCAACGGCTCCGAGACTCGCGGTATTCTCTACGCCATCCGAATCACCCGAAGCGACCGCATCAAAAGCGAGGTGGAGAAACAGTTGGTTAAAGTAAGCAACTCGAACGGGTTCTTGCCAGAGCAGTGCAGCAGCTTTGAGCGGTTTGGAGATTCGGGATACAAGAGCTATGGAGTCGAACTAGGACACGACGTTCTCAACGACATTAAAAAGCTATGGGCAGATCTCGAGCCTTTGACCAACGTTACGTCCCTCATGAACATCAAGGGTGCCATCAACCAGACTCAGCAGAGTATTAGCAGGGAAAACATGAAAGACGTGCTCCAGGCACTGCTCTCCGCTCTGTCTTATCAGCCAAACATGCCAAAGCCGGCATTACAGGAGCGACTCATGGAGGCCATCTATGCTAGCCGCACCATGCGACGTTCGAACGTGTCTCGTGCGGATCAGCACGCCAACAAGCCATTGGCTATTGACGCCAGTTTCTTGGTCACCCTTCTCAAGGATGCTTTGGCGATTCATGAATGGCAAGGCAAAGCTACGGAGCAGCTTGCCAAGGACATTCCCATGTCGTACAATGGCGGTGTCTTCGAGCACATGATTGACATCCGAGTAAGTCAACAGTCAGCTGAGGATGTCGACAACACTCTTCGATGGCTCATTAACCACGCTCGAATCAGGGGCTGCGGCATCGATGACATTCTTCTGTGGCTTGAACGGCTTCGACTTCGAATTCGACAGATCTAAGATGTAAGGTCGGTCAAAGCTGATCACGTACGATACGATCATCTCCGTGAGAGGGACGCTCGGCGACAATGTTTCGACCTCTGAAGCATTGAGAAAGCGCAGTGTGAATGTCCCTTCATTTTGCGGCTATAGACTACTTTGTTTGTGTTTGAGCGGTAATGATTGACGATGAAGCGATGGTATTTTAATAGCAGCATGTTTGAAGGGGACTTGTCGACGCATATGCGCTTCCGAAAGTCGCGATGTCGTTCTGCACCAAAAAAAAAAGTGGGGAGTGGTGGATAGAATTTGGTGCGTCATAGCGTCATGCTAGCTCCTGGACAAATCCTCCTGCGGTAATCAAGAACCTGTTGCCCTGTCTATCTGTAACCATGTGCCTTGCTGTCAGTTTCTCATTACCTCTGCTGTCGTGACATTAAACGGTTGGTCCACGCCATATTAGCATCCATTCATCCTTGCCTGTGAATCCACCAGCATCCCGCGATCAACATGCGACGGTGACAAGCACGGGCGACCCTACTACGCGACCTTCACTAAACTTCCGGGAGCCTTGTAGTACTACTACCCGACACTCAGCTGCCAACAGGATGAGTGCCCTACTTCATCCCATCCACGGTGCACGCGAAAAATGCCGTCCGAAGCACCAAGTCCTGGTGCTACATTGCTACCCGAAGTTCCAAAAGACCGTGCAAGAAGTTAAGCCGAATTCGAGCGAGCTGAGCTATTTGCTTTACTATGTTAGCACGAGGAGGAGTAAGCTGCAAAAAGTGGGTGCCTTCTTGGAGAAGAAGACTGCCAGCGATGTCTGGCGTAACAGACTTGGGTGAGTCATCTGCTGTTTCATCGAACGGCGACACGTGCTGACAGCAAGGGAAGCAATGTACAAGTCACGCTGCAGATACTCAGCGCCATCGTGGAGAAGGTTCCCCGAGACATGTCGCTTTACGCCGGCTCCATCCTCACGATATTGAACACGGTGCTTGAGTCGAAGGACATGAACATGATTGAAGAGACCATACCGACCTTCGAGTCATACTGTAAACATGCTGATGCCGCCTCCTTGGCAGCTGACCAAGCGAGAGCACGGCAGTACCTCAATATCATCCAGCAATATACCGCTTTTGGATCACTTGACAAGGCCCCGGCTGGACCTTCTGCGCAGTCCGTACCGGCGTCGACGAGGCGGAGAACAATCGCCCTCCGAGCAATCAGGGCTGTGGTCGGCTCTGATGCACTGATCGTGGAGACATCTGACCAGTTGAACGCCGTCATGCCTGTCATCCTGGAGAACCTGGACCTCGAAAAAGGTGGCAGCCTGGGCTCGCTACAACAGAAAGCAACGACGGGCGAGAAGCAAAGCACGGAAATGGCAAGAAAGAGAAGGCTCAGTAGCGCTACTGTGCCGAGCGTCGATGAAATCGATCAGAATACAGCCACGGCCTCTGAAACCACTGCGGACGCCGACAAAAAGGCAGAAGAGGAGGTACGCGTGTTGGCCATTCGATGCTTAAAGCAGATATTCTCTATTAGTACCGGAACAAGCAGGTCACAGATGCGCTTGGCAACCGCTCTCACCCTACGATTCATCACAATGAAGGACAAGCCGAGGCCGGGCACAAGAACGAGTTCGACCTCGAGTCTGGCCCCGGACTGGGCCACCACACTCTTCGAGACCATTGCAAGATGGACCCCAGTACAAGACCGGTTCATCATTGTTGTCACAACTGTCGAGGCACTAGTTCGAAGTCCAATCGTTGAATCAATCCTCGAAAAACAGCTCATGTTGGCCGAACTGATTGACTGGCTGCTGAGGTCGGACATCAACCTGATCGGATTGAGTGTCATGGATGTGTTGCTGAGATTGATCCAGCATACACTACTGCTTCTGCAGCTTGGCTCGAGAGATCTGACTGCTGTTCCACGAGCACAACAACAAGACGCGCTGGGTCTGTACCGCGATGTACAAACGTCGTACGACCCTATCAACGTCATTACGCAGCCCGAGAGAGGACGGCCAGCCGACACGAAAGAGTCAGCCCCATCGCCTGTGCGAAAAGAGCTTCTCGCCGTGCTGCAACGGTGCATCAGCGACCTTGCAACGCACATATACTATACCGATCAGATATCAGATATGATGACTGCGATTATGGCTCGCCTGAAACCATCAACTAATTCTGATGTCGCCACTGCCGCTGCTGCAGTCAACGACCCAGCAAGCGCCACCAAAGCTATCGCAGATTCTGCCAATTTGCAAGAAGATCCCTCAACAGATGGCTTTTTTTCATTTGCGACCGCCCGAATCGTCGCACTCAAGTCGGTGAGAGAGATTCTGCTCACTGTGAACAGCCGAAGAACAAGTGGTGGCTCATCAGAAGTGCGCAGTCGAGTAGGCGTACAGGTCTGGGATGGCACGCAATGGCTTCTCAAAGATGAGGACCCAGACGTCCGCGCGGCATATGTCGACGCTATTGTCACCTGGCTGAGACTGGAGACAAACAGATCCGACATGTTTCTGCCACGAGACGGTACACGGAAGCCACGAGCGACAAAACGAGACGGTAATCCGAACGGTGAGCTCTCAATGACTAAGCGAGCAGTCTCGGCAGCCACCCGAAGAGAGCCAAAGCCTCCAAAGTCCACATTCTTGCAGTTGTTACACCTTGCAATCTACGACGATGCAATCGCTAAAGCTGAAAGCGAAACCAACATCCTTCTGCTGTTTCTCCTCTTGTGGACGCTAGTGGAACGACTTGGGGTCAACGCAATTCGGACAGGTCTGCCAATGGTTCTGAACCTTCAGAATGATGTCTTGAACGGTCAAACAGAACATTCTGCGACTGCAAAGATGCATATCGCAAGCTTGATGCATGGATATCTTTGGGCCATTGCTGAAAAGTTTGACTTTGAGAGCTCACCCATCGGTAATGAGGTCAATGCTGAGATTGCACGGCGAAAACGATTTCATTGTTGGCTAGAGAGAATGAAGTTTCCACCATCAAGCGTTGCTCAGATAGCCACTATCCGTGCAACAGGCGAACCGCATGCACCACTGTCAGACGATGCTGTGGCCACACTTAGGCCTTTTCTCAATGTCAACGCTTTCGTTGAGGAGATCGCTGAATCTTACGACAGGTCGCTGATCTCTCCTCAATCATCACCTCCCTCTTCACCAGGGCGCGTCTTCTCCGTTCCAACCCTCGGCTTCGGCTACGGTTACAGTGCCGCACCAGTTCAGAAGCCCGCACCGGAAAACCGAATACCTCAGAAGATCAAAGACGAAATGTGCGGTGCCTGGTCAAGGGAAGCCTGCATTGCCTCGGTTGACAAGGAAAGCAATCCTTCCATTGCAGGCTCTCGAACAGCTGCGTCGTCTACTGGGAGACAGCATCTCTCTGTAGGAAATAACAAAGCTGATGCCGCCAGCGGTCGGGACATTTCAGCGCCTCACAATGCAAATGCTGAAACAACAAATCCAGTCCTTGGCAACGGTCTTGGCAGTCTATCTCGTGCCCGGGACGTCAGTACAACAAGTTCCTTACGCGACCTAGATACGTCGAGTCGGGACTCAACAATGCGAGTTGCGGATCTGAAGCGAGCGTTGGCGGGAGCAAATGGAGACTTCAGAAATCACAGTCCGCTGAGGCGACCAACGAGTCGGTCAAGGCAAAGCACACGATCCAGTGGCAGCGATAGTATGGTTAGCTGGAACCCTGCAGATGACGACTCCTTGATGGAATATCAAAACGCAAGAAGCGAGAAGGAGAGACCGCAAACTGCGAAGTCGCAACAACCTGGCGCTACATACCACGACCAAACAACAATCACAACAAACCCCGACCCCGACAGCGACATACCTCCTGTGCCCAAAATACCATCCGCGCTCAACCTGCCGATGGCTGGCACGTGGCCGAGGGATGCGTCACCAATTCGGAAAGATCAAACTGCGATCCACACCGGTACAGATGCCGCAACAAATACCGGATTACCGCCAAGACCTGACACAAGCTCAGTAGCCACTATACCACGAAGCGAAGGGTCGCGGAAACGAGTTTCGAGACCAGCAAGTCGAGCTGGAGCTGGCTCGGTATGGAACGGAAAGTATGCCACTACTGGCAGGAAAACCGACCTGACTCAACTATTGGCAAGCATCCAGGTTGATACACCAACGACAGATGAGAAGAGAAGTTTCAGTGGTGGAAGCAAAGTAATCAAGCCGCCTTACTAGGGTGTTTCAAGGACTCTGGTAGCAAGGCACGGCAGGGATTGTACATGATGAACGTGGTGTGTTAGCACAGCGAAGGCGCTGGAACGGATGTTTGGTATTCATGTACTGTTTGTGCTACGGAAGGGGCTACTAGATTGCTCCTCGAACGGCAAAAGTTGGTAAGCGTAAGTACTGGAACAGTTCTTATACTTTGGCCGAAGTGGTGTAGCATAGACCCACCTACGAAACCAAACCATAATGCTTGACCTATTACAATTTACAAGCCTATTTCAGAACCCATGGCTCCTCCCGACCCTACTTGAAGAGTCCTTTAGCCTTTTGGAACATGCCCTGATACTTTGCAGGTATCCTATTCTCAATCTCGTTCGCATACTTCCCGAACCCTCCGGCCCCACCCTGGCCACCACTAGCATTCTGTCCCATATGCTGCTGTCCTTGTCCAGGATATTGTTGATACTGCTGCTGCTGCTGTTGCTGGCCCAAGCCCTGTCCGTGCTGGGCAGGCATCGTACTAAAGCCGCCGTGCGCACTCGTAGCAGCCGCCCCGCAAACCCTGTAGGCACAACACATCGGCGTCGCCTGCTCCTGGAACGCCTCCGGACCCATACTCACCACCCTTCCCTTGCGGTTGCTCCAGCCCTCGCCGTCCCGCTCTGTCCCGTGGTACACGCAGAACACTCTCTGGCCGTCCGGACTCGCCACGAACGAGGCGTGGCCGGGCCCAAACGGTCCGCCCATCTGTTTGTCGGAGATCAGAAGCGGTGCTTGGCGTTTGCGCCACAGTCGTTCGTTGCACAGGTCGTCGTGCGGTCCGCCCGTGAACCGCAGTAACCCCAGTTTGTACTCGGACGTCCACGACCCGTGACCCGAGTAGACGATCCCCCGCCAGCCTGCAGCGCGGAAATCGACCCAACTGGGACCCTCGTTAACGCCGCGCTTGCCGCCGTCGGGCCGTTCCCATTCTAGCTCGGCACGTCCGATACACGTCAGTGATTTGCTGTCGGCCTCTAATGGACTCTTTAGTCTTGCGAGGAATAAGTCCTGCTGTGTGTCGCTGTGGTCACCCAGTGGCCACCCGCTGTAACACACGTACCACCGTCTTTGCTCATCACTCTGTGCTCCACCGCCCTCCCGTGGCCCAGGGTCTGGAGAGAAAACAGTCGCGTCGATGCTCCATTGGTCGTTTGGCAAGCCCCGTAGCGGACCCTCGAATACCCATCTCGCTGTACCGACCATGGGATCTTGGTCTAGACAGCGCAGCACGATTGTACGGTGCGATGCGTTCCCAAGATTTGGCTGCGCGGCGGCCGCATAGATCCACCAAGTCGAGTGCGTGTAGTGTAGTTCTGGGGCCCAAATGTCCGCGGACCAGGGAGAGTTGGGCTGGGGCTGCCAGATGGTGGTTTTCCGTGTATGGGAGTTGTCGTGGAAGGATTCGAGGGAGGACGAAGACCAGATTTCGATGCGGTTGCCGAGTGTGAAGGTTAGGTAGAAGAGTGGAGAGTGGGGTGGATGGAATGGAGATGGGACGAGCCAGGGGTCCGGAGTGTCTTGGTTCGAGATGGTTTGATTGGACATGATTGCCAGTGGTTGGTTTCCTAGCTAGGAGACAAGAGAAGATAGGATGGAAGGACAATGGTAGCGGTGATGTGAAATGGAGTTGAGTTGATTCGAGTGTCCTTCCTTCGTGTTTTCAGAGTTGTGAACGAAGCTGCGGAATTCTGGACAGTTCGTTACTTGTGTTTGGTTTCGCAGAATGTAATTAGGGATACCCGTGTTGTGTCTCGAGTATGACACTGAGTACTTGGGTTGTAGATGTTTCTCAGAGCGAGGATACTCTAATCGCGAGTTCGTCTAGGGAAGTGAACTTGATGATAGAGTTAATGATTATGAATGATCTAGGAAATGGATGTCTCTTTCTACCGTAAAGAACGGATAATGATGTTAAGATGCTATAGTTAGTGCCAAGTTGGAGGCAAAGACCTCTATCTGGAGGCATGACGTTGCAGCGCGTCACATATAGACGACTATAATTCTCCAAAATGCTGCAATTGACGAACAAACTACGAGAGATTCAAAGTGTCAGGTTGGGAGTGGTAGATGGGCTGTGCAGAATTAGTTGATTTATCAGATCAGTACAGGTAAGGAAACCGTAACCCACCCTAGACACGTCAGTTGACACCTTCTAAACCCAAGACGACAGCAAAGATGATTCGGTGACCAAACCCTTAATGTGAACATGATATCTATAGCAATACGAAACAAACGAGACATACTCGCAGAGGGCTCGTCTACGCTGGACAAGCAACTCCATCCAAAACAGCAGCATTGATAGCCATACTTAATGCTGCCACATTCCTACCACCTGCTGGATCCGGATCGGGCGAACCAATTCCATCAATAAACAGAATGTT
The DNA here is from genome assembly GCA_030247915.1 of Neophaeococcomyces mojaviensis. Lineage (NCBI taxonomy): Eukaryota > Fungi > Ascomycota > Eurotiomycetes > Chaetothyriales > Neophaeococcomyces > Neophaeococcomyces mojaviensis. The sequence continues at coordinate 64,139 of JAPDRQ010000175.1, forward strand.
CGGATAACTCGTGGCTCTGTTCGTGTAGATTGTATCCCATAGCCCTCCCTTCGCTTTGTCAAACAGACTAGCGTGCGCTTTGCTTGCCAACTGCCGGATGTTGCCCACCGTACTTAACGTCCACGAAAGCAGAAACATGTGGTCGTCGCGCGATTTTCGTTGCGTTGCCAGTTTCGATAGTTGATCAGACTTCATGGTATTCGGATCATCGGTATTGGAGTATTGGTTAAAAATGTTCAAAA